>JAODAL010000651.1:65000-287769 GCA_025379985.1 Phyllomedusa bahiana
AAAAATTTTTTTTTTTTTTTTTTAAAAAAAAAATTTTTTTTTTTTTTTTAAAAAAAAATTTTTTTTTAAAAAAAAAAAAAAAAATATATATTTATTTTTAAAAAAAAAAAAATTTTTTAATTTTTTTTAAAAAAAAAACCCAAGGGAAAAAATATTTTTTATTTAAAAAGGGGGGGTTTTTTATATTTTTAAAAAAAAAAATAAAAAAAAATTAAAAAAAAAAATATATTATAAAAAAATTTTTAAAAAAAATTTTTTTAAATAAAAAATTTTTTTAAAAATTTTTTAAAAAAAAAAAAAATTTTTTAAAAAAAAATTTTAAAAAAAAAAATTTATAAAATTTTTTAAAAAAAAAAAAAATTTTTTTTATAAAAAAAAAATTTTTTTTTTTTTAAAAAAAAAATTTTTTATTAAAAATTTTTTTTTTTTTTTTTTTTAAAAAAAAAAAAAAAATTTTTTTTAAAATTTTTTTTTTTTTTCCCCCCCCCCCCAAAAAAAATATTTAAAAATTTAAAAAAGGGGGAAAAAAAGGGAAAAAAAAAAAAAGGGAAAATTTTTTATTATATTTTTTAAAAAAAAAAATTTTTTATAAAAAAAATTTTTTAAAATTTTTAAAAAATTTTTTTTTTTTTTTTTTAAAATTTTTTTTTTTAAAAAAAAATTTTTTTTTGGGGGGAATTTTTTTTTTTTTTTAATTTTTTTTAAAAAAAAAAATTTTTTTTTTTTTTATATATTTTAAAATTTTTAAAAAAACCCTTTTTTTTTTTTTTTTGGGGGGTTTTTTTTTTTTTCCCCCCCCCTTTTTTTTTTTTTTTTTTTTTTTTTTTTTAAAAAAACCAATTTTTTAAAAAAAAAAAGAGGAAAAAATTTTTTTTAAAATATAAAAAAAAAATTTTTTTTTTTTTTAAAAATTTTTAAAAAATATATTTTTTTTTTTTTTTTTATTTTTTTTTAAAAAAAAATTTTTTTTTTTTTAAAAAAAAAATTTATTTATATATATTAATTTTTTTTAAAAAATTATTTTTTAATTTTTAATTAAAAAAAATTTTAAAAAAAAAAAAATTTTTAAAAAACCCCTTTTTTTTTATAAAAAAAAAAAATATTTTTAAAAAATTTTTTATATATAAAAAAAGGGAAATAAATTTTTTTAAAAAAAAAAAATTTTTTATATTTAAACCCCCCCAAAAAAAAAATTTTTTAAAAAAAAAATTTTTTTATTTTTTTATGTTATTTAAAAAAAAATATATATAAAAAAAAAAATTTTTTAAAAAAAAAAAAAATTTTTTTTTTTTAAAAAAAAAGGGGTTTTTTATTTATATTAAAAAAATTTTAAAAAATTTTTTTTTTTTTTAAAAAAGGGGTTTTTTTTTTTAAAAAAAAAAAAAAAAAAATTTTAAAACCCCCAAAAAAAAAAATTTTTTTTAAAAAAAAAAAAAAAATTAAAAATTTTTAAAAAAAAAAAAAATTTTTTTTTTAAATTTTTTAATAAAAAATATTATATATAAAAAAAAAAATTTTTTTTTTTTTTTAAAAAAAAAAAAAAAAAAAAAAAATTTTTTTTTTTTAAAAAAAAAAAAAAAAAAAATATATTAAAAAAAAAAAAAAAATTTTTTTTTTTTTTAAAAAAAAAAAAAGGGGGGGGTTTTTTTTTTTTAAAAAAAAAAAATTTTTTTTTTTTAAAAAAAAAAAAATTTTTTTTACCAAAAAAAAAAAAAAAAATATTTTTTTTTTAAAAAAAAAAAAATAATTTTTATAAAAAAAAAAAAATTTTTTTTTTTATATATAAAAAAAAAATTTTTTATAAAAATAAAAAAAATTAAAAAGGGGGGTTTTTTTTTTAAAATATTTTTTTAAAAAAAAAATTTTTTTTTTAAAAAGGGGGAAAAAAAATATTTTTTGGGGAAAAAAAAAAAAATTTTTTATATAAAAAAAAAATTTTTATTTTTTTAAAAACAAAAAATTTTTTTTATTTTTAAAACAAAATTTTAAAATAAAAATTTTTTTTTATATAAAAAATTTTTTTTTTTTCCCAAATTACTTTATTAAAAACCCCTTTTTTTTTTTTTTTTTTTTTTTTTAAAAAAAAATTTTTAAAAAAAAAAAAATTTTTTTTAAATAAAAAAAAAAAAATTTTTTTTAAAAAACCCCAAAAAAAAAATTAAAATTTTTTTCCCCCCCAAACAATTTTTCTTTCCCAAAAAAATTTTTTAAAAAATAAAATTTTTCCCCCCCCCTTTTAAAAAAAAAAAAAAAAAAAAAAACCCCCCCAAAAAAAAACCCCCCCCCCAAAAAAAACCCCCCAACCCCCCTTTTCCCCCTTTTTTCCCCGGGCCCCAAAATTTTTTTAAAAAAAAAAAAACCCCTCCCCCCCCGGGTTTTTCCCCCCTTTTTAAAAAAAAAACCCAAAAAAAACCCTCCCCATTTAGGGAAAAAACCTTCCCAAACCCCCCCCCTAAAAACCCCCATAAAAAACCCCCCCAAACCAAAAAACAAAAATTTTAAAAAAGGGGGCCCCCCCCCCCCCCCTTTTTTTTTTTTCCCCCCAAAAAAAAAAAAACCCTTTCCTTCCTTTTTGGAAAACCCTTTTTTTTTTAAAAAACTTTTTTTTCCCCCCGGGGGGCCCCCCCCCCCAAAACCCCAAAAAAAAAAAAAAAAACCCCCCTTTAAAATTTTTTAAAAAAATTTTTTTGGGAAAAAAAAACCCTTTTTTTAAAAACCAAAAACCCAAATTTCCCCCCCTTTTTTTTTTTGGGGTTTTTTTTTTGGCCCAAATTTCCCCTTTTCCTTTTAAATTTTTTTTTAAAAAAAAAACCCAAAATTTTCCTTTTTTTTAAAAAAAATTTTTTTTTTTTTTCCAATTAAAAAAATTTTTTTTTCCCCAATTTTGGGCCCCCCCCCAAAAGGGTTTTTTTTTTTTCCCCAATTTTTCCTTTTTTTCCTTTCCCTTTTTGGGGTTTTTTAAAAAAAACCCCTTTTTTTTTTCCCCCCGGGGAAATTTTTTTTTTTAAACCCCCCTTTTTTTTTTTAAACCCCCCAATTTTTTTTTTTCCCCCCCCCTTTTTTTTTTTTTTTTTTGGAAATTTCCCCAAAAATTTTACCTTTTTTTTGTGTTTTCCCCTTTAAAAAATTTTTAAAAAAATTTCCCCCCTTTTTTGGAAAAAAAACCCTTTTGGTTTTTAAACCCCCCTTTTTTTTTAAAAAAAAAAAATTTTTTTTTTTTTTCCCCCCCCTTTTTTTTTTAAATTTTTTTTTTCCCCAAAACTTTTTAAAAAAAAAAAAAGGGGGTTGGCCCCCCCCCTTTTTTCCCCCCAAAAAATTGGTTTTTAAAGGAAACCCCCAAACCCCCCTTTTTTTTTTTTTTTTTTAAAAAAAATTTTTTTAGGGTTTTTTTTTTTCCCCTTTTTTTCCCATAATTTTGAAAATTTTGGGTTTTTTTTCCCCCCCCCTTTTTTCCCCCCCTTTAAAAATTTTTTTTCCCCTTTAAAAAAAAACCCCCCCTTTTTTTTTTTTAAAAAAAGAAATTTAAAAATTTTTTAAAAAAAAAAAGGGGGGTTTTTTAAAATTTTTTTCCCCCCCCCTTTTTTTTTTTTTTCCCCCTTTCCCCCCTTTTTTCCCCCGGTTTTTTCCTTTAAAAATTTTTTAAAAAGGGGGTTTTTTTTTCCCTTTTGGGAAAAAAGGGTTTTTGGCCCCCCCTTTTTTTCAAAATTTTTTAATTTTTTAAAAAAAAATTTTTTAAAACCCCCCCTTTAAACCCGGGAACCCCGGCCCCCCAAACCCCTTTTTAAGGGGCTTTTTTTTTTCCCCCCTTTTTTTTTTTTTTTGTTCCTTTTTGGGGGGTAAAACCCAAAAAAACCACCCCCCACCCCCCCACCCCCCCCCCCCCCCCCCCCCCAAAAAAATTTTTTTTTAAAAAGGGGGGTTTTTTTTTTTTCCCTTTTTTGAAAAACCCCCCCAAAAACCCAAAAACCCTTCCCCCCTTTTTCCCCCTTTTTTTTAAAAAACCCCCCCCCCAAATTTTTTTTTCTCCCTTAAAAATTTTTTGTTTTTTTAAAAAGGGGGTTTTTTTTTTTCCCCCTTTTTTAGGTTTTTTTTTTTCCCCCCAAAAATTTTTTAAAAAATTTTTTTTTGGAAAAATTTTTTTTTTTTTTTTTAAAAAAACAAAAACCCCCCCCCCGGGGTTCCTTTTTTTTTTTGAATATTAAGAATAGGGGCCTATCTATGACATCACTTAACTCTCTTAGGACACGTGGGTGTATCTGGAGAAATTTCACCCCATGTTTCCACAAGTTGCATTGCCTTGATGGGCACTTTTTGCGCACCATACGGTCAAGCTGCTCGCACACCAGGTCAATGGGGTTAAGATCTGGTGACTGCGCTGGCCACTCCATTACATATAGTATGCCAGCTGCCTGCTTCTTCCTTTAATAGTTCTTGCATAATTTGGAGGTGTGCTTTGGGTCATTGTCCAGTTGCAGGATGAAATTGGCTCCAATCAAGCGCCCCCCACAGGGCATGGCATGGCGTTGCAAAATGGAGTGATAGCCTTCCTTATTCAAAATTCCTTTTACCTTGTACAAATCTCCCACTTTACCAGCACCAACCCCAGACCATCACACTACCTCTACCGTGCTTAACAGATGGCGTCAGGCCTCTTCCAGCATCTTTTCAGTTGTTCTGCGTCTCACAAACGTTCTTGTGTGTGATCCAAACACCTCAAACTTCGATTCATCTCCATAACACTTTTTTCCAGTCTTCCTCTGTCCAATGTCTGTGTTCTTTAGCCCATATTAATCTTTTCCTTTTATTAGCCAGTCTTAGATATGGCTTTTTCTTTGCCACTCAGCCCTGAAGACCAGCATCCTGGAGTTACCTCTTCACTGTAGACGTTGGCACTGGCGTTTTGCGGGTTCTATTTAATCAAGCTCCCAGTTGAGGACCTGTGAGGTGTCAATTTCTCAAACTAGAGACTCTAATGTACTTGTCTTGTTGCTCAGTTGTGCAGCGGGGCCTCCCACTTCTCTTTCTACTCTGGTTAGAGCCTGTTTGTGCTCTCCTCTGAAGGGAGTAGTACACACCATTGTAGGAAATCTTCAGTTTCTTGGCAATTTCTCGCATGGAATAGCCTTTATCTCTCAGCACAAGAATAGACTGTCGAGTTTCACATGAAAGTTCTCTTTTTCTGGCCATTTTGCGAGTTTAATCGAACCAACAAATGTAATGCTCCAGATTCTCAACTAGCTCAAAGGAAGGTCAGTTCTATAGCTTCTCTAATCAGCAAAACTGTTTTCAGCTGTGCTAACATACTTGCACAAGGGTTTTCAAGGGTGTTCAAAATATCCAATATCCTTCTTACACAGGAAACAGAATGTACCATTAGAGCACTGGATGGATGGTTGTTGGAAATGTCCTGTTTGTGTAAGCCTGCCATTGGGACTAATCTCCTACAATATATATTCATATATATATATATACACACACATATATACCTCTTTTGATCCTTTGATACTTGACAGAATCTTTGCCAATAAGCTGATGTCCAATTCTATAATTACTTTGAAAATTGAAGCCTTCTCTGACAATACGTATTGGTTAGCGGAGATGCAATGACATCCGTCTGCATCGGAACCCCACACACATTTGGATTCACTAAATTATTGTTTTAAACATCAAGTCTGATTGCCCCTTGGGTCATTTTTGTGGTGAGATTTTCCATTCTAGTGTGTCAGTCCGCCCTGTGCACCTTTATAACCAACGTTCACCTCTTTACACTTTCCACATCCCTTATTCACAATGGCGCCATTTATCCACTCACAATACACTTTCACCACAGCAGCACAAGAACAGTTCATAACTTTTTTACAACTCTGATAAATCGCCCCTTTTACCCATGACAGCAACAAGGGATATGTGTGCAGACAGCTTATCACAACCATTTTATACCCACCAAGCCAGCTCACCACACAGCATTTCCTTGATGAGCTACGCGTTGCTGATGTAGAAAGTAGCAAGTGGTCCTAATACTATGACTCAACTGTGTATATTTCTTGCAAATATTGAGCTCTTTTTCCCAGCTGCTTAAACAATAAACCACAGATAAGTGTGAATTGCAAAAGTTTCCAGAGCAGCGCCTTGAGCACTTCACCTGTGAATTAAAAGCTTGTTACCTGCACACTCGTCCCAACGTGATTCTTTTTTTTTTTTTTTTTTAAACACATTTTATTAAGGAAAACAATCGATACATACATGCAAAGAAAATGTCAGAGCTTTATACATGTACACATATCGGAAAATCAGCAAATAATTACTGTCCAGTACATGGTCATTTAAAATATATCAAGCAAGTGCTTTGACAGAGAAAATCAGATTGTCTCCTAACTTTTTCAAAATTTTCTCCCCTCCCTTAAGCAGGATAAGGAACAAAGCATATTAAATTCTTACATACCGTAACTGCTCTACCCAAATAAAACCAAACCCACCCAACCCAACAAGTTGTGCGCTGCTCTGTCCTGTGTTAAAATCCAGTATCTAGATTCCCTAGTGTACCTCTCAGCTGTTCAATAAGGTAATATTCAGTGTACTTAAATGGTTCTAACAAGGACTTGATTTCATCTGCATTGTATTGTTTAGAAATAAAGTATCTCCATTTCTTCAAAAAACTCCCTGCTTGGGGGGCGTGGCTTAGCAATGGCCGTGTGAGGACGCATTGTGCTGAGCTCCTCGCATCCTCAAGCTTTACCAGGCCAGTTCTACCGTGATTATGGGGAAGACAAACAAGCGCCAGAAGGGCAGATCCACCCTGCGTCCTGGCTCTGCACGAGGGGAGATTGAAGCTTTCTTCCCCCTAGTTAAGCCGGCGCTTTCACTCCCGGCCCTCAGCCCTGCGGGTCTACAAGATGGCCGGCACCGCATGGCGTCCCTCTCTGACTCCCTGGACGGAAGCCTACTGCCGAGAGGAGCGCTCTCATCACTGCCCTCTCCATCTCTGCTGCGGACGTCCCGACACCTACAAGCCCCGTACTCACCGGCGGAGGAGAAGAGCTCCGGCGTCCAGCCTGCCTCCTCTGCACCCGAGTCCCGGGATGGAAGCGCTGCTCTCCCGGCGATCCCGCCGCGTGGTGAGTCACTGCCCGCGGCGGCCGAGAGCTGCGCACGGACTGCGCTCCTATCGGAGCCAGGGGGGACCCTGCTGAAGACGTCCCGACATCTGCAAACCCCGTGCTCGCTGGCGGAGGTGAGGAGCTCCGGCGCCCAGCCTGCCTCCGCTGCACCCGAGTCCCGGGACGGAGGCGCGGCTCTCCCTGCGATCCCGCCGCGTGGTGAGTCACTGCCCGCGGCGGCCGAGAGCTGCGCACGGACTGCGCTCTTTTCAGAGCCAGGGGGGACCCGGCATACTCAGCAGCCGGGCTCAGGAACAGCTCAGCCACCTCAGTCAAAGTGGGCCCCTCCAGGTCACACAGGGGGATCCCACAACAGCCTCCTCACACCTCTGTGGGGCCCTCTCACCTTCCCCATGGACACTGCTGGGCCATAAACCCCAGAGGGATCGTTCTGCCAAAGGGGTCCCTCCTTCTGTGGACTCTGGCCCCATATCTTTGGAGAGGACCTCCAGCTCACCTTGGCAGCCATTTGGAGGGAGCATTGACCCCATGAAACACCGGGCATCTACATCTGCTGAGCCTTTGGGTCCACACCCATCTGTGGCAGGATCTCCTACTTGGTCCACTGGGTCCTCTTGGGCGGCGTCCCCCATGCACAACCCGCCAACACCTCCAACTGACCTACTGGGTGCCCCTGGCTTACCCTCACCTGGACTGTCTTCTGTACCCCGTGGGGGTTACAGTGTGCTCGACCCAGCTGTCTCGCTTGTCCACTCATGCCCACCTGACAGCTTACAGGGGACCCCTCCGATCTTTGGAGCTACCGCACAGCCCTCTGTCCTGGCACCCGTGTCTTTTCCTATCAGTGACACTCCAGCTGTGCGAGATGAAAACCAGTCTGTGACTCTGGCTGACTTGAAACAACTAATACAATCGCTCCCCTCAAGGGCCGACATCTCAGCAATATCTGAGCGGAATGGTCGAGAAATGTGAGCAAGAGTTCGCTCAATTTCGTACAGAATTAACCTCTTTGCATACTAAAGTGGGTGAGCTGGACCACGCCCAGAACCAGACCTCTGCTGATCTTGGACGGGTCTCAGACGTGGTGGCGCAACACTCTGCTCAAATATTTTCCATTCAACAGCACCTGGACGATATTGAAAATCGTAGCAGACGCAATAACCTGCGCATCAGGGGCCTACCCGAAGCCGTCTCAAACGCCGACCTGTATGCAGTGACCATGGCTATCTTTAATGACCTCCTAGATCGTCCACCCTCTTCCCATATCGAACTGGATAGAGTCCATAGGGCATTGCGGCCCCCAAACCCTGATGATTCCAGACCACGGGATGTCGTGTGTCGTGTTCATTTTTTCGCCATGAAGGAGGACATTATATACGAGGCCAGGCGCCGCAAGTCGCTGACCTACAAGGGCGCTCCCATCAGGATCTTGCAGGACTTGTCGCGTCTTACTCTAGCCCAGAGAGCGTCCTTAAAGCCACTCTTGGATGCACTGCGTGAAAAAATGTTCCCTTCCACTGGGGGTACCCCTTTGCGCTTCATGTCCGTTTACCTAAACAGACTCTGACAGTCCGCACACCGGAGGTTATTCCACCTGTTCTGCGCGCGCTGCGCCTGGAGAACCTGTCTTTCCCGGACTGGCCGACTTTGACGTCTCTCTCCTTAGACCCACCCCAACGAAGAGAACATTCGAATGTTACTCCCACGTTACCCAGTCCCGCCTCGCCGGGAGGCGACGAAGATGGGCATCACCGAAACCCAGCGGCACATGGACTTAAGATAACTGATGCTCCCTCCGTTGCATTCTTACTTAAGTTTTGTCCCTAGCAGGTTCCTGTGGGACTTTCCTACCGTTAGGACCCGCACTGGGCTCTAGAGGTGTCCTTGTTGAACGGGTGTATGGATCCCCTTGTGTCATTCTGTTGGGCACGGTTAGCTACCAAAGGTCTTTCTTGTTGATATCCTCCCAAGCCCATATAGATGTTCGAGTATTCCCCCATGTATACATACATGTTACTATTATAAGAAGGCCGGTTACTTTTACTTTTGCTATTTTTGCAATTTTTCTAAGTATAGTCACGGTTGCGAGGAGCTTCCCTCTATGTTCTGAAGCGTTACCACATTCCCCCAGTAGGTAGAACCCTTGACTGGGTTGTTTTAGCCTAGCAGGTTTCTTGTTCACAGAACGTTAACTGTGGAGTCACAGCGCAGGACCTCGGTCCCTGCTTTTTGTTTTGGTCTTTGTGTGTCTTTGTGTGTCAGTCTGTGTGGTTGAGTGTTGTGTAGTCTTTTTCTCCCATTCTTATTGGGGGTGTGTTTTTTTTTTTTCTTTTTTTCTTTCTTTTTCCTCTCTTTCTTCCCTCTCCTTTTCCTTTTCTCCTCCCGCTTTCCCCCCTCCTCTCACTCTCTCCCAACAGCTGCGGCACCGGTGTAGGGATCGCACCCGTTCTTCTGACTTCCACATCAATGGACCTCCGCATCGCCTCATTTAACGCGAAAGGCCTGAACACCCCAGAAAAAAGGGTGCAAGTTCTTCACCACTTTCATCGTTCCAGGGCCCTGATCGTATGTTTCCAGGAAACCCATTTTCAGGTACACATGCAACCCAACATCAGGCATAAACACTACACTTCCTGGCATTTCGCCGATTACTCGGAGTCCAGGTCCAGGGGAGTGGCCATAGCCATTCACTGCTCCCTACCCCAACAGGTCATTAGTTGCACTGCTGAACCGGAGGTCCGTTATCTTATCCTGGTCCTTTCAATAAGTGGACAGCTCTTTACCATCATTAATGCTTATGCACCAAATGTGGGTCAAGCGGGCTTTTTTGAAGCCCTGATTGACACTTCTCTCCCCCTGATCCAAGGGACGGTTCTCCTAAGTGGTGACTTTAATGTGACGCTCGACCCCACCTTGGATAACTCCTCTGGGGAAATCTACTCTATCATACTCGGCCATCAAAAAACGAAGAAAGCCTTCTCATTACTCCAGCTGTGTGACTCCTGGAGAATCATGCCTCCGATCGATAGGGATTACTCCTTTTTCTCTCCTCCTCACGGCTCTTATAGTCGTTTGGACTATATCATGGTTCAACATTCGGCCCTACCTATGGTGGTTTCTACCTCCATTGGGAATATTTTATGGTCCGACCATGCCCCAGTGTTTTGTTCACTTCGTCTCCCAGTTTTGCGCGAGAGGGTCTGGAACTGGAGACTAAATGAGTCTCTTCTCCTGGACACTGTATGTGTTGCGGATATTGGATTTTAATGTCTCCCAGTTCCTGACCCATCACACAGATGACTCTACTCCAAAGATTACCCAATGGGAGGCCCTCAAATGTGTAATTAGGGGGGTCCTCATTAAACACGGCTCCAGGATTAAAAGAGACAGAGCTGCTACCCTACAAAAGGCCCTCTCGTAAGTCTCTAGCTTGGAGACGGTGCACAAAGGTGCCCTCTCCGCCACAATTCTCCGGGAATTGCAGACTGCCCGTTTGGAGGTGAAACGCCTCCTTGAGGCATCTTGGGGTCGTTTTGTCCAGAGGTGCCGCAGTACGTTTTACGAGTACGGCAATAAAAGTGGACGAATGCTCTCCAGGGCGGTTCGCTCCCGGATGGCTCAGTCTCACATTTCCTCTGTAAAGACCGCTTCGGACCCGGTGGCGCATTGTACGGGAGAAATTGCTCAGGCCTTCCATTCCTTTTACTCCAAATTGTATAACTTGCCATCCTCTTCCCACCCTACCCAGCCAGAGGTAGTTCCACATCCCTCCCTATTATCTAAAATCCCTACCCCGGCTGCTGAGGCATTGGAGGAGCCATTTAGTCTGATGGAGTTGCAGTCTGTCATTAAATGTCTCCCTGGGGGAAAAGTCCGGGACCGGACGGTTTCACGGACAATTTTTCAAAACTTTTCAGGACTCACTGAGCCCCTTGCTCTTGGCCGCCTTTAACTCCATCACGATGGATACTCCTTTTCCTCCTCAAGCCACACTTGCGCATGTAGCGCTTATACCCAAACCGGGTAAGGACCCCCAATGCTGTGGCAGTTACCGATCCATTTCCCTCTTAAATGTAGACTTGAAGATCTATGCGAAGCTGATGGCCAATAGGCTTAACCCTCTTTTGCCTTCAGTAGTCCATCCAGATCAAGTAGGTTTGTCCCGGGCAGGGAGGCACGTGATAATACCATTAAAACCTTGGATATTATTCATTACGCACGTTCTCACAAGATCCCTCTTATGGTCTTGTCTCTAGATGCAGAGAAGGCATTTGATCGCATTTCATGGCCTTCTCTCCATCAAACTCTCAGTCACCTGGGTCTAGGCCCTACCTTCTTATCCAGGATTGCGGCCCTGTATCGCGTGCCCTCTGCCCGTCTCAAAATCAATGGCTCCTTATCCGCCTCTTTCCCTATTTCGAACGGAACTAGACAGGGCTGCCCCTTATCCCCGTTACTGTATGTACTGGTGATGGAGAGCCTGATGGTGACCATCAGATCTAACCCTGACATCAAAGGGATTACTATTGGAAGTAGGGAATATAAGTGCTCTGCGTTTGCAGATGACCTTCTGGTCTACATTACGAATCCGCATATCTCTCTTCCAAATCTGATGGCCGACATTAGAAATTTTGGGACTTGGTCTGATTTTAGAATAAAATTTCTCTAAGTCCGAAGCCCTGGGTATTGGTATCACCTCAAAGAATCAGGCCTCCTTACGGTCCAATTTCCCCTTCGAATGGCCTAAGGCGGGTATTTCCTACTTGGGGGTACACATTTCAGGAGATTTCTCGCAGCTCTTTGCTCACAATTTTCTTCCCCTCCTGTGTAAGACCAAAAAGGACCTAGACAGCTGGCAGCACAAAGAACTATCGTGGTTTGGCAGAATAAACCTGCTAAAAATGTCTATCCTCCCAAAATTCTTATACTTATTTCAAACTCTCCCCATCCGTATTCCCGCTTCGTTCCGGAGGACACTCCGGCGATGTTTTACCGTTTTTGTGTGGTCCACTCGGAGGTCACGAATAGCGTATGATACGCTTACGAGACAGAAGGATGCTGGGGGGGGGGGGGGCGGGTCTACCTGACAGTAGGCTATATTTATTTGGCCTCGGCTACTCACGTTTTCTCGCGCTTACTTCAAACTCAGATGGGAAGGTGTGGGTCACCTTGGCAGAGGACCTAAGTGCATCTGCGGTGGCGGTTCTCCCCTGGACTTGGACTCCCACTCTTGGTAGTGCTAGCTCCTCCTCCTTCTGCATACAGCAAACTTTATTGGTTCTCTATTCATACAGAAACTCTCATACCCTCATTGATCGCGGGGGCCCCTGTGTGCCGCTCACGGACAACCCTGACTTTCCCCCAGGCATTTCCGCCTGCTTTTTTCTTGGTGGCACTAAAAAGATTCGTCTGCGTCTGTGTCATGTGACCTCTGAGGGGAGACTGCGCCCGCTTGGCGACATTCTCGAGGGCAAACCAGTCCCTGCTGGGGCCGCATTTCAGTTTATACAACTTTCCCATTTTTTCAACAAAATCAGGGGCAAATGTCATTTGGTTAGGTCCCTCACGACATTTGAAGAAGCGGTATTGGCATCGGCACCTATGAGACACTCCCTGTCGTTTATGTATAAACTACTACTTTCTTATCAGGCTAGAGCGCTTCCCGTTTTTTTTTTGAAATGGGAAAAGGAACTGGGCCTTTCTTTCACTACCACCCAGTGGGAGCAGTGCTTCCAGATGACTCATAGGGCGCAAGTGGCATCTAAACATCAAGAAACATGTTACAAAATTCTGTCCCGTTGGTACAGGGTCCCGGCTGTAATGCATAAGATTTTCCCATCCACCTCAGATGTGTGCTGGAGTTGTGGGGGCGAGAAGGGGACTATGTCCCATGTGTGGTGGGGGTGTCCTGTGCTGCGGCATTTTTGGATTTCGGTTTTTGGAGGTAATTGAGCAAGTAACGGGTGTCCCCCTTCCTGATACCCGGAGGCACTATTGCTCTTCATGATTCCCATCTCTGTTAGTAAATTTAAGAAATCCCTCCTCAAGCACTTGCTACAAGCTGCCAAAACCGTGATCCCGCGTAGATGGAAATCAACCACTCCCCCGTCCGTAGACGAATGGTTTGCTGAAATTAGTTTCGTCAGGAGAATGGAGGAATTGCTCATACCCCTGAACAGGTAGACAAATACAACAAGACTTGGTTGCCGTGGTCGCTCTTTCAGAATTCCCCCCTCTTCCTTTCTATCACCTCCTGATCAACACCTGCGGGGGTCATAATCACAATCCCTCCCCTGTTTCTTTTTTCTCCTTTTTTTTTTTTTTTTTTTTTTTGTTGTTGTGGTGTCTGTCGTGTCATGTAGACGGCCTAATTCAGTGTACCGTCTGAATGAATGCATGTTTGTTTTGTCTTTGTAGTGTCCTTGTTCCATACTAGTACAGGTGTTATTGTTATAAGGGTCTTTAAGATGCCCTCTTAACACTTAGTTTAATTTTTGGTTTATATTAGACTGAAGGATTAGTTCTAGCTTGCTTATCGCGATTATAATCATCAAGATCGGTACATTTACTGTATCTACGATATTGCAGTCTTGTGGTCATGTTTGCATTGTTGACTTTCTTTTTTACTACAAATTTTTGTGTCCGCATGTCTTGAATTGTACCTCCAGCTTGCATTTGTCATATTATCTTTTTCACCAATAAAGTTTTTTCTTGAATTGTAAAAAAAAAAAAAAAACTCCCTGCTTCAGTGTCTTTATTTTTAATTGCCTGAAGCTTCTCTAGATAAATGAGTTGTCGTAGACACTCTGTGAGCTCCGAGATTGTTGGAACAGAACTATCCATCTAGTGTCTTAGAATACATTTCTTCGCCGCCAACAATGTGACATGAACTCCCTTATGTGTAATCGAAGTGTTTTCTGATGCTTCCCCAGGATTCTCCTTGGTAACATAGTGGAATAGCATGCCCTGGGGATTAAATGAGATTGAATATCCCCAGATATCAGCAATATAGCTTTTTATCTGTTGCCAGAACCTAGTGATACCTGAGCACTGCCACATGCAATGACACAGATCGGCTATTTCCATGCCACATTTTGGACATGCTGTGAGATATGTAGGCCTCTCTGGGCCGTGGGGGATGTTGAAGACATATATGGCTTTGTGCACCAAACGAAAAAATATCTCTCTCCATTGCTCGCTTGCTATGGACTTCCGCACAATTTGCATGCACTTCAAAATTTTGTGCTGCAAATCAACATCGCAAAGCTGAGTCACCCAATACCCAAATAGTTTGTCCTCCAGCCTCTCACTACCCTTGAGTTGGAGAATGGAATATATTCTAGACAACATCCCTTTACTATCATTAGATTTTGTGAGCTCAGCAAACTCCACCGACTTTCCCAGGGACTGTAAATGGGAAACATTGGATCGGCAAAAATCCTCTATTTGTTTGTATTGACAGATCTTGTTCACTCCCAAGGAGAGATTTGCGCTAAGTTCTTCCCAGTTGAGTAGTGAACCCAATGATTCTGACAGGATATCCTCTAGCACTCTAACTCCCCATTGTTTTCATATTTGGAATAGCTTATTCTCCGCTTTCTTATGTGTCTCCATGTAGCCAATGTGTCTCTAAGAATAATACTACACCTGATCTCTGTAGGTTGCAATCTCAGAGGTAAGTGGAGTAATGACAGCAAACTGCAGCAGGATGCCAGCTGGGATTCCAAGTCTGCATTGGAAAACATGTCCGTACCATCCATCCAATCCCTTACATGTCTCCACATAGAAGCCAAATTATAAAATCTAATTTTGGGCAGTTGTACCCCCCTGCAGCTTTCCCATCGACAACTTATCATAACTAAAACGAGACCTCTTGCCTTTCCAAAAAAATCTTGAAAAGGCCCGACGCAACCTAGTGATGTCCGTATGCTTAAGTAATAGGGGTATATTCTGTAAAGGATATAGTAATCTCGCAAAACTAATCATTTTGATTAATTGAACCCTACCTAAAATGGGCAATGGAAGATCTCTCCATCTTTCTAACTCCGCAAAGATTTTTGTGAGTAAGGGAGGGTAGTTTAATTGATACATATCTGCGCCTTTTTAACCAATTTTGATACATAGATACGTTAAATGAGAACGCACCACCTCCACCTCGACCACATGTCTGGGAATGAAGTTACGTGTCCCCAGCGGCAATAATTGACACTTCTCTTTATCTTAAATCCTGAAAAATCACCAAACCTACTCAGTGTCTCTAGCACGTTCTTCACCTGGCCAATCGGGTCACTGAGAAACAGGAGGATGTCATCCGCAAAACAAACTATCTTGACTTCCCTGGAGCCCACCATTATTCCTTTGTAACAATTAGAGTTTGACAGGTGTAGCGCCAAGGGCTCGATGTCAATGTCGAAAAGCAACGGTGATAGTGGGCACACCTGTCTAGTTCCCTTTTGTAAGTTGATGGGCGAAGAAATAAAGCCCGGAGTATGGACCCTAGCTTGAGGGGAATTGTACATTGCAGTGACATAATTTCTAAAATTCCCTGCAAAGCCCATTTTGTCGAGCACCAAGTTCAGCCAAGTCCAATTGACATTATCGAAGGCTTTTTCCACATCGATACTTAGCAAAGCCGCCGAGGACCACTCCTGAGGAAACCTATCGATAAAGTCCTGCACTGCCAAGGCCCTCCTAATGTTTTTTACCCCAGATCTGCCCTTGATGAATCCCATTTGATGCGGGCCTATTAGACTTGGCATAATGGCCGCTAATCTATTTGCTATAACCTTGGGATTAATTTTGATGTCCTGATTTATTAGTGAAATGGGACGATAAGATCCAGCCAACACTGGGTCCCTCCCTTTTTTTTTTTTTTTTATAAAACTTTGATATAAGCAGTGTCCCCGGAGGGAAGCATCTTGTGTTCTTGTATGATCTCATTGTAAACCTGCACTAGTGTTGGGGCCACCTCTTTATGCAGAAGTTTATGAAAATCTCCACTGACTCCACCTGTCCCATAAGTTGCTTATTAGCCAAAAAATAGTCCAGACGTGACCAGGATAGATGTACATGAGAAAAGTGAGTGAACTGCCTTTCCTGGGGGTTCCATAATCTCCAAACATCCCCTAGGTTCGTAGAGTCACAAAGAACCTGAATCAGATTCCGACCAACTGTCCTCAATCCTGTCTGTGAACCCGTTCGTCTCCTATCTTTCCTTTCGTCCATCACACAATTAAAGTCCCTCCCAACTAAGATATTGCCACTTTCTCTGGATATATGATTGCTTATTTGATTAAAGAAATCCTTATCACGCGTGTTGGGTGCATATATATTAAAGATTGAGTATCCCTGCTGGAGTCTCCACCTTCACCTTGATAAACCTTCCCTCTGCATCCGTTTCTTGAGAAATTATTTTATAGGAGGCATGTTTATTAAATAATAGTATCACACCCGCTTTCCCCTTGGCTGCTGCTGAACCTCTAACCTCACCTACCCACAATTTTTTCATACGACTAAAATCCTTTTCCTCCAAATGTGTTTCTTGCAATATGGCAGTGTCAGGTTTCTTTTTCTTAAGGTATCTCAAAATCATCATTCTCTTATGGGGAGAACGAAGCCCCTTTACGTTCCAGGATATTATCCGCATGATCTAAGAAACCTATGTCTTGTACTAAATCACAGAATAATGAAAGAACAGCACACAATTTTGCCCGCCCCACCAAACAAGAACCAACAAACTTATACCTCCAAAAACCTCAACAGATCTCCTCCTTTTTCCTTATTGACTTCTCTTTTTTCACGCACAATGCTCTGAGGCGAGACCCTGGACCTCGGAACTACTCCCCACTTCAACTCCACACGACGCTCTCCCTCCCTCCGCCCATGTTATACGGTAAAACCTACTGTCTTCCTGATCCCTAACCGGAAACTGCAACCACCCACCCTTAATCCACCAAACCTCACTGCGACTCTCCTCCCGCCACTGAAACATAATGCTATATATAGACTTCTCTCGTGCTTCCCCCACACTTTGGAACTCACTGCCCCAACACATCAGACTCTCCCCCTCTCTCACCGGCTTCAAACGTAACCTGAAAACCTACCTCTTCAGGCTCGCCTATAACTAACATTAACCGGGTTGCACTCCTCCGCCCCACAAACATGTCTGCCCCTCACCTTCTGTCTCTTCACCCCTTCCCTGTAGATTGTAAGCCCTCGCGGGCAGGGACCTCTTTCCCTCTGTACCAGTTGTTAGTCACTTATTGTCACTTTGTAATTGTTTGACCAATGTTATTTATGTACCCGCCTGAAATGTACAGCGCCCTGGAATCAAGGGCGCTCCAAAATAAATGAATAATAATAATAATATATTGAGCATAACAGCGTCTAAACACTTAAGTCTCTAGACTGGAACCCTGAAACAAAGAAAAGAAAAACCTGGTCAAGGTAGAAATATCAACACTTTCTCGGGGTCCGGAACTGTCCCACAGAAGTGCTAGTACTGTCTCTGTCCTGGCTGGCCCGAGATTTGTTCGCATGGCGTTGACTTCGTCTCTCCATGGCGTATCTTCCTTCGTCTATGCGATCTGAGGTTCCCTTCTTTTGAGGAAGTCCTTCCAGATAATCTTTTGCTTCTTCCGGAGTACGGCACGGCACACCTGGGCCATGATCTGGGAAAATCCTCAAAATGGCAGAGTATTGCAGATTGAAGCGTATTTGTCGCTTTACAAGAGATGTGCAAACATTCGAGAACAACTTCCTTTTCCTAGAGACCTCCATGGAGTAGTCTGCAAAAATAAGAAGCTTGTCCCCCTTATACATCAAAGGCGATTTGTGCGCCCAATAGGCTTGTAGTAACTGAGATTTCTCGGAGTAGTCCAGATATTTCACGATAACAGGTCTAGGTTTGTCAATTGCCCCATCAGTAGGTGTCTCTTTTGGTGGGATGATTCTATGAGCACGCTCCACTTTTAAGGGATGTTGCAGCTCTAAAAGTTTTGGAATTTCAATGGTGCAAATGTGAAGCAGGTTTTTAGCGGGAACATTTTCGCTGAGACCAATAATGCGCAAGTTATTCCTGCGCGACCTGTTTTCCAAGTCCTCGACTTTATTTTGGAGGAACTCAGTTCTTCTGACCAGCCTCTCCAGTGTGCTCCTGGCCCCTAATATATCATCTTCCACCGTATTCACTCGTTCCTCTAATTCTCCATTCTGTGAGGTATGCAAAGATATGTCTTTGTGCATGGCTGACACTGCAGATGTTACTGCAGTAGTCACTGAGGCAGAGATAGTAGCTTCCAAGGATGCCATAATATCAGGTGCCGATAGCCGTGCAACAGCTACCGCCATGGTTTTACAGGATACTGCAAGTCCTGGGATCTTTTCCTCTAAGTCCCCCTGCAGCTCAAGGGAATCCTCTGCCGCTGATGTCTGTGTATCTGGTAATAGTCCCTGGGGCTCCTCTGCCTGTGTGGCTTGTAATGCTCCCTGGAGCCCTGCTGCTTGTGTAGCTAGTAATGCTCCTTGGGGCTCAAAAGACAGGCGCTGGCTAGGTCTGACCTGTGAGTCCATCATGCAGTCTCCCTCTGGTAACCTCTCCTCTCCAGCTGCTGCCGTGGTCTGGGCTCTGCAGCCGCTCCTGGTACCGCATGGAGGATCAGGCGCCATCTTGGAATGGCGGTATGCAGGAGTGACGGAGGAATTATAAGCACAAGGGCTCCCCGCTGTTTCAAATTAGCTCGCACCGACACCGGAGCGTTGGCGGGGTGCAGAGGCGCTGATAGGAGTCGGGTATGCGGCAGGTATGGCTCGGGGAAGCCTCGGTCCGGGCGGCGGTGAGCGGGAGCTCCGACTGCTGCTCCCTCACATGCGTGGAAGTCCCAACGTGATTCTTACACAATGGGTGATGGGTGACAATAAAACGGCGGTTTCCTATCATTATGTGCTGGAAAATTTAGAAAATTGCCATTATCATTGTAATGGAAAAAGCCTATCATGGGGAATAGCAGGGTATAGATTTCCATACTAGCTAAGTTAGATTTTCTCATTAATGGTATACAGTAGGTCCAGATACTGGACAGTGAAACTTTTATGAGACAAGGGAGAAAATAAGTCCAGAGTTGATTCCAAATCTTGAAGTTGCATTTAGTAGTTGATCATTAGATCTCTTTAACCCCTTAAGCCGAACACCTAAAAAGTACTTCATGACCAGCACATCTTTTTAGTTTTTGTCTCCTTGCATTTCAACAGT
This sequence comes from Phyllomedusa bahiana, assembly GCA_025379985.1. Taxonomy (NCBI): domain Eukaryota; kingdom Metazoa; phylum Chordata; class Amphibia; order Anura; family Hylidae; genus Phyllomedusa; species Phyllomedusa bahiana. The sequence continues at coordinate 84,369 of JAODAL010000651.1, forward strand.
TGTAACTTTTTTATTTTTTCATTGACACAGTTGGATGAGGCCTCGTTTTATTCGTGACAATTTGTACTTTTGGGGGAATAGTTTAAGTTCATTTATAAATTATTGCAGAATTTTTTTTTTCTATTTTTTTAATTGTTTTTTACACCAGTCTTAATAACTTGTCAGATTAATTCTACAGGTTATTACTGTCGTGTGGAAACCTAATATGTGTAGGGTTTCTTTTTGTATAATGTATGCACAATTATTTTTATTAAATATTTTTATTTTATTATTTATTTATTTTTTCTACACTTTATGTTTTTTTTAAATCCCATGAAGAGATAACTGTTTTACATTTTTTTTTACACTAAGTAATGTATTAGCATATTCATATATGCTAATACATTATAATCTGTGTCAGTGACACAGAACACAGTCTGCCCTGATTGCTAGCTTCTTACACAGACACCCTAGGGCTACTCTGTCCCCAGGACTGACTGTGCAGCCATTCCCTGGGCTCTGTCGGGTCACCGGTGTCCCGATAACCCAACAGAAAGGATGTCATAGAAAGCAACCAAACTGATAAGGGGCATAGAAAGGATGCTCTGAAGATGGAAAAGGTGGTACAAAGATGAGCAACCAAACTGATAAATGCCATTTGTCCTGAGTAACAGCAACACCTAGTCGGCCAGCCAAAACTCTGGCCTGGTACATGGGGAGCAGCCACCCACCCAACACTTTGACTGCTCCTGGTAAGCGCCATCCCACACTAAGCTGTTTGCCAACAGCTATACTAGCTGTTCAACATATGCCAACTACATAACACAGCTGACACAACAAAACCAATGGCTCCTACCTCACCAAGGCCAGTACCTTGGTGCCATGTAACTGCCACTTACCAGTGGCGGGACCCGGCGACTTTCTTCTCCCTTGAAGTCGCTTGCCACCTATTTACCAATGTGCTTCCCACCTATTTACCTGTGCATGCAGAAACCTGGCTGGGATATACACATTATCACAAACCTTCCCGGCTGCCCCTTACATACCCCCTCCTCTGCTCAGACCTATGGGGAGGAGCACCTTGTGCTTTACAACAATAAACATATGATAAGGCGTCCGCATTGCTTTGTTGTGACCCTGGGTGATGTTCCACATAGAACTTAAAATCTTACAAGGCCAGAAACCACCTGGTTACTCTCGCATTATTTCCCTTATCCTGGGCCATCCATTTTATCTCCTTAACGACCGCCCACCGTCTTTTGGCGTCGGCTGGTGCAAGTCGATCGTCTGCAGCAACGTCTTTTGGTGTTGCTGCAGACATTGGAAACCTCAGCTCCCCGGTGCTTTAACCCTTTGATTGCCGCAGTTCATCACCGCAGCGCAATCAAAGGGTTTCCCTGCTCTGTCAGGTGATCGGGACACCCGGTGACCCAACAGAGCCCGGGGAATGGCTGCACAGTCAGCCCTGGGGACCTAGAGTGGCCTCAGGGCTGTCTTTGTAAAAAGCCAGTGATCAGGGCAGACTGTGTGCTGTCCTAATTACTGCCTGTGTCAGACTGACACAGATTACAATGTATTAGCATATAGTATATGGATATGCTAATACATTACTAAGTGTAAAAAAATTAACACAGTTCTCCCTTAATGGGATTTTTTTTTAAAAAAAAGTAAAAAGCATTAAAAGCGTAAAAAAAATATATATATATTTAATAAAAAATAATTGTGCATACATTACACACACAGAAAAAACCTAAACATATTAGGTATCCACATGACCGTAATAACCTGTAGAATTAATCTAATAAGTTAAGTGTGAAATGTGAATTGTGTAAAAAATAATTGAACAAAAAAATTCTGCAATTATTTATAGGTGAACTTAAACTATTCCCCCATAAAGTACAACTCGTCTTGAATAAAACGAAGCCTCACATAACTGCGTCATTGAAAAAATAAAAAAGTTGAAATGCAAGGAGGCAAAAACTAAAAAAAATGTTCTGGTCAATAACTACTTTTCAGGCTTAAGGGGTTAAAGGTGAGTGGTCAGTAACTAACCTGAATTGTCTCCCTAGTAGATAGTACTTAAGTGATTCAATCGCCCATTTAAGAGACAGACATTCCCTCTCTATGATTGAATAGTTCTTCTCAGCCAATGTCAATTTTCTACTTAAATAAACTACCAGGTGCTCTTCCCTGTCAACCAACAGCTCCCAGTCCCACATTAGAGGCATTTGCCTGTACCATAAACTCCACTTTGAAGATAGGGAAAATCAATACAGGTCTCTTATATAGTACTTCTTTTAATTTCCAGAAAGCTTCCACTGCCTTCTCATCCCATTTTACCATTGAGGACTTAGACCCTTTGGTAAGATCTGTCAGAGGAGCTGCGATTGTGGCAAAGTTTGGCACAAACCTTCCGGCAATCCCCAAGAAGGATCTGACTTGTTTTTTTTAAACTGGTTTAGGCCAATTTTTAATAGCCTCAATTTTATCTAACTGTGTCTTGATAACTCCCTGACCAATGTTGTACCCCAGGTATAAAGCCTCCTCGAGAGCTATGGCACTTTTTTGGGGGTTGCAGTCAAACCAGCCTCCCGAATGGAATCCAGGACCATTTGAACCTTAGCCAGATGGGATTCCCAGTCTGAGCTGAAAATGACCATGTCGTCTAAATAGGCGACTGCATAATTTCTGTGGGGCTGTAAGACGAGATCCATCAATCTCTGGAACAATGGAGGGACACCATGGAGGCCAAAAGGGAGTACGACATATTGGAAATGGTCCTGTGGTGTAGAAAAGACTGTTTTCTCCCTGGCTGCTTTAGTAAATGGCACCTGCCATTAGCCCTTAGTAAGGTCCAGAGTGGTGATGTACCTGGCGGGCCCAACCTTTCTATAAGCTCATCCACTCTTGGCATAGGATATGCATCAAATTTTGAAATCTAATTTCATTTTCTGAAGTCATTGTAGAATCCCGGGCTGCCGTCGGGTTTAGTAATGAAGACTATGGGGCCTGAGCAACCACTCTGTGACCTTTCAAAACCCCTTAGTGACAGCATTTTTTGTACCTCCTCTGAGATGGCCTATCTATGGGCTCCGGGCACACAATAGGGCCTCAGCCTCACCTTTTGGCCTTGCTCCGTTACTATCTCATGCTTAATGACACTGGTTCTGCCTGGTAATTTAGAAAAGACGTCTCTATATTTCCCCAGGAACTCTTTTACTTCCTGAACCTGCACTACAGCCATTGAGACCGAGATATGGACTTCTGGTAGCTCTTTACTAGGGACCTCCCCAGACTTACTCACAGTAATGGGAGCTTCCCTGTCCTTCCAAGGTTTAAGCAAGCTTATATGATAGATTTGGAGCGGCTTCCATAATTCAATTCACTGATTTGTTCCTGGACTTCAAAGGGACCTTGCCACTTTGCTAAAAATTTACTTTCCGCTGTCGGAACTAGCACCAACACACGGTCACCAGTCTGCAGACCTGTTATGTACTCTGGCTTGTGCTTTCTGCGCCTGTTCCATATTTTCTCTCACAATTGGCATCACTACAGCAATCCTATCTTGCATTTCGGCAACATACCCAATTACACTGCAGTGAGGCGTGTGCTCCTGTTCCCAGGTCTCTTTAGCTATGTCCAATAGCCCCTGGGGATGTCTTCTGTATAACAGCTCAATTGGGGAAAACCCTGTGGAAGCCTGCGGAACCTCCATCATAGAGAACAGATATCTACTGTATAACAGCTCGAATGGGGAAAACCCTGTGGAAGGCTGTGGAACCTCCCTTATAGAGAACATTAAGTACAGCAAAAGTCGGTCCCAGTCTTTCCCATCCTTCAAAGTCCTGTTAAACCTTTCTACAAGGCCGTCAGTCTGGGGGGTGATACACTGAGGTTCACAGTTGTGTAATATTTAAGAGGTGACACAGCTCTTTTGTAATTTTAGACATAAAAGGGATCCCATGATCAGTGAGGATTTCTTTGGGTATCCCTGTTTGGGTGAACATGTGAAACAGTTCCCTTGCAATCACCTTAGACGAAGTGCTTCTCAGTGGAATGGCTTCCAGATAACGGGTGGCATAGTCTAGCACAACCAAAATGTGCTGGTGACTCCTGGCAGACTTAGGAAGTGGCCCTACCAAGTTCATAGCGATACGCTCAAATGGCATCTCAGTTATCGGGAACGGAACTAGCGGGTTACGGCGGTGTGGCCGAGGGATATTGACCTGACCTTCTGGACATGAATGTCAAAAAATCCTCTACCGCTTTATATATACCAGGCCAATAAAAATTCCGCTCAATGTGCTCCTTAGTCTTGTCTAACGCTATATGCCCACCCAGCACATGAGAATGACCAAGCTCCAGTACCATGCGTACATGAGACTGTGGCACCACAAGTTGTTCTACAACCTCAGTTTGGGTCTTCTTTACCCTGTAAAGGAGATCATCATGTACTGCAAAATGTGGATACCCCAAATTTGTGTCTGGTAGTTGCCAAACCCCATTTATGACTTTAACACTCCTCCAGGCGTCTGCTAGGTTTGGGGCCCTTAACTGTTCCTTACCAAAGTTAACTCTAGGAAACTGCAATGTGGAAAACTCAATTTCAGGGGGTTTTTTCTCTGAGTCTCCCGCCAGGACCACCAAGGGGAAACTATCAGTACCCTCTGGTATCACTGTTACAGCACTGACATATTCACACTCTTTAGATACACGTTTACACACCTTTGCCTGCTTATTCTCCCACATATTTTAAAACAACGGAAAATCTGGCCTATTATTACATGATGAATTAAGTCCATTAATACGCCGACTTCATGGCTCGCGGACCTACATGAAGTTTCTACTGTGAATATTGCTATGGGATAGTCCTTAGTGTCCCCATGTATACAAATCACTCCCAGGCAACAGGTCAGGAGTTTATTAGAGTCCACTAGATTGTCACGGACTAATGTCACAAGACTCCCAGTGTTCATTAAGACTTTCACCGAATGGCCTCCTATCCGAACTGAACATACATGCCATTTGCTTATATTGTCCCTTTGAGCAACATAAACAGGCCTGGTGAAATAAGACCTGCGCCTCCCCAAGTCACACTGCATTGTCTTGGCAGGCACCGGGAAATTTGTAGCCATATGTCTTAGTCCGTGGCAGCGCCAGAAAACTATCTGCCTGCGGGGCCGAGCAATTAAGTCTTTTCTGGAACTTTACAGCCGTTTACTGGGATACTCATGAAACATGCCACCCTCCTTAGCATACAGTCTCTCTTCAATAATAGCAGGAACAGTCTTACCGTATGCCGGTCTCTTCTGATTCCCAAGGGTATGCAAGTCCTGGAGGAAGTTCTTGATGGTAGTAAATCTCTCCACTGTGGACACCAAGTCGTCCACACTTTTTGGGTCAGAATACCCCAAGCAGCGCTGTATCCTCACAAATCGGTCACATATGACCCATTCCACTATTTTGGCAGATGTAAGCTCCTCTGGCTGCAGCCACTTGCTGGTAAGGTGGAATAGGTCATACATCTGCGACCTCGCTGGTTTCTTTTGCGCAGTACTCCCAGGTGAAGACTCGCCGTGCTTGGACAGCCAAGGTAACGCCAAGCCGGGCCATTATTTCCTCCTTTAACCTTGTATACACCCTGACATCCTGGACTCACAGGTCAGAGTATGCTTTTTAGGGTTCACTCATCAGAAAGGGTGCCAGCATTTCAGCACACTGGTCTTGGGGTAGCTGCGCCCCCTCAGCAATTCTCTCAGATGTGACCAGGTAGGCTTCAATGTCGTCCTCGGCAGTCATTTTTATCAGCACCCTCTGCACAAGCTGATGGGGTGCCGGCTGCAACTCCTGGGATGCCTGCTGTCTCTCTGTCAAGGCTTGAATCTGCTGTTGCAGCTTCTGATTAACCATGCGCTGTTCTGTGGTGGTGGCCTGATGCGCCTGCACAAACAGACAATTGATCTCACTTTGGGCCTTTACCGCTTCTTTGTGCACCTGTTTTTTTTGCACATTGGCCTCCTGTTGTGCAATAACCGTTTTTGGAGTTTGAGGTTTAATTGAACCAACTGCTTGATCAGCTCGTCCATCTTGGCAGTTTTGCCCAGTGGTGTAGTTGCAGATTTCACCCAAGACATGGTTCACCACCCTCCCTCTGTCTGTCTCTTTAAGATGCCCGTTGCATCCTCCACCATAATTTGAGCAGCAACCGCTCTGGGATCGTAGCAAAGTCCAACTTTGACAGAGACACAGACAGATTTTATGGTCCATATATGGTTGGTCCGTATTTTATTGGCACTCATGCATCCAAACAAAGACAACAGGTGTAAAAAAAACGTAACGTAAAGCAAAACAATATGAACTCCTGCTCGTTGGAGCACTGGCTAGTACAGTGGAAGTTCTTCTCACTATCACCTTAATTCCTCCAGTAGCTGTATGGGGATTTTGCAATCTCACTCCCGCGCCTTCGGGTCAAATGCCTTTTTCCTGGGTAACAGCCATACCGTCAGCTACTTATATAGGCCAGCCAAAATCGGGGCCTGGAAAACAGGGGGGAAACAGCCCCCCACCCAACACTTTGGGATAACCTGGTAAGACAGTCCTAAAAAAAAAGTTTTTGCCAACAGCTATACTAGCTGTTCAACATATGCCAACTACATATCGCAGCTGACACAACAAAATCAATCCCTCATCCAGGTACCTTGGTGCCATGAAACGCCCACCCCCATTGTGGGACCATGCACATTCTTCCCCTTGAGGTCGCTTGTCCCCTTTTTCCCTTTGGTTGAACCTTTTTCAGAAACCAAGGATATACACACCATTAAACCCTTCCTGCGCCCCCTTAGAAACTGTATAAAGATCCAGTCTGATTGCAATTTTGGGATAACATTAAAAATATTTTTTTTGGGGAACAGTGTTTCCATATTCGGTAAAGAGGAGGGAAAAAATTTTTTGGGCATGTTATTTGGACAATTTTGGGACGAGGTTTTCGGAGGTTTCTTGCCCAAAAACCCCACCAAAACGTTCCAAAACGCCCCCAGTTCATTTAATTGATTCCATGTAAAACCCCGTTGTAGTTACACACTTCTTTGGAAAGAAGTTCAGACAAATTTTTGAAGCGTTTTTCGGAGCGGTTTTTTTGGGGTGGTTTTGGGGCGGTTTTTGCCTGGCTATTTTTTTTTTTGGGTTTAAAACCTCGTCCAAAAAACCGACCAAAACCTCCCCAAAACCCGCGAGAAGCCTCTAAAACCCTTTTTGAAAAAGGTTTTCAGACGAGGTTTTGATGTGGTTTTGATGAAATGCGAGGAAACGCTCCGAAAACCTCATCCAAATAAGCCGTGTGAACATGCCCTTAAAATGACTTATACTCCTCCCTTCATCCACATCTTCTCACCACCCTTGATTGAACTTCATGGACATGTCATTTTTCAATCATACTCATTATGGAACTAGACGATGAAGGTTTTTTCTCGTTCTAAAAACCTTTTCACCAGGTTTGCATTGGTCCACCAAGGTACCTGAGGATCCTCCGATGGGTCCAAGTTCTGACACAATAATATATCCCTAACATATCAGGGCCTCAAAATTTTAACAAAAGACAACCACATTTGGAGCCAACTTTACAACCAATCACCAGATATCTAGTTAAACCATGCATGTAAACTGATTAAAGTAGAATTAAAAAAGTACTTCAAGGTGTCTAATATAGATAGAGAGTGGATCCTCAGAATAATTTCCTCTGGTGGGCCCAAGAAACTTCAGTCTGACACTGTCATATACATTATTGTTTGCCTTCTTCGTGATCTTTTTTGATGACAATATAAAAAGGAAGTGTCCAGGGTACAAAGTTGTTTATTATATTTTTCCATGAGCTTACTATTGATTGTATTTAAAGTCATCCTGTCTATTAATTAGTAACTTCCACTCCTTAGAAGTGCAATCATATTGCCATTAAACCATCAGTCCCTGATAAGCGCATCAGACCTCATATAAACTGAGTTACCTGCAGCGACTATTACCCTACCAGCTCTGGAGCTGAGGTAAGTGACACAACTGTGGATCTTTTCTCTCCTCTGTGTATTATGTATTCTTGATAATTTATTCATACACTATTCACATCCCTTAATACAAGGACATGTGTATCTTTAGATCAGTGGTGACTAGATAGTAGATTGCAATCACTACTAGACCTTAGGGCAGGGACTTATACATATCAATGATAGGCTCTTGCCGGCTTCCACACACAAGTGGGAAAATATCTCTTCATAGGTTCATGTTTCGTTTTTTCCAGCATTTTTCTAGTGAAATAGTCAATCATTTAGAAACCAGTGATAAATGCCTATTAGCTGGTGTATGTCTCATATACTTTTTGATGGGGGATATATGCTGTAGTACAGATCAGAGTTGAGGAGCAGCATGGTCATGTCTGGAAAAGATGGCTGTGGAACAAGTTCAAAAACTGCTGCAATCACTATAAGGGTATGTTCACACGGCTTATTTTGGGGCGTATTTTGCCACGTATTGCGAGCATGATGCGCTCTAATACGAGTGAAATGAGCCCCAATCATTACAGTAATCCACAGTTCTCATAGAGAACTATGGATTATGCCTCCTCTAATTGATATGTAATGCTTGTCTATGGGGCCGGCAGCCATGTCGCGGGAGTACTCGCCGATCGCGGGAGTACGCGACTCCCGAAGACCCGGCGTAATTGTGAACTTACCCTAAGGATGAGACATTCAAAATGTTTGCAGTGGCACTCACCACCCGTACCAACTGGCATTTGTATGTAATCCCCTAGTAGAGAACCTTATACAGCTCCATAAACAGTAGAACTTATACTGAAAACGTTTGGCCATTGTGTGCAATGTTCCCTGTCCATGTAAGTATCCCAATATCCTGTATATTACTGAGAAAGCCAATGGAAAAACTATATTAGTCTTTTCTAGAACCCATATCACTGACAAGAAAGACAAAAATTTCACAATTTTGTATGCATTAAAACGGTTATTCAGTGCTACAACCCGATTCAAAAAGACTTTTTAACATCTGCAAATAAACCTCCATAGATAATTAATTAGCTGGTGCTAGGGACATACAATCAATTATCTCGCAGGTGAACGGCTATAATTGACCAAATACCAATATTGGTGAATTGTTCACATGTGACCTGTAGGTATACTCTCTCTCCAAGATATTCCTTCCTTCCGATGTTGCCAAGAAGTTCTTTTTACCTTTTCAGAAGATACAAAAGTATATATATACTGTCCAATGGCAGTTCCGACTACTATCTCTACACTACCATATGTGCCATAGGAACTGCCCCGAAAAGGGTGCCCCCATCCTACGAAGGCTTTTCATAACTGATCCTACATACTTATTTAAAAGTATCAGTACCAGATCTGATATGTTTCCTTGCTTACTTATGGTGGGCCTTCAGGGGAAAAGATAGAGTCCTAGTACTTGCAGTAAGGGTAACGTCTGATATTGGTGAAACGTGTCTCAATATGTATATGTATATCCATAATCTGTAACTTAAAGGAGTTGTCCACTTTATAATGTTTTTATTTATTATGTATATAACAGGAAATCATACAATATTCTAATATACATATATTAAAAATTCTGCTCCTGTACCTCTTATATCTATGCAGTAGGCTCCTATTGAGAAAAAAAAATTGTATAACTCGCGCTCTTGTCCACAATAACAGCTCCCATAGACTAACTGTATATCATGCGATCTTGTCAGTCATGGAACCACCAACACAAGTTATGTGACCTCCTGGCAGTCAGAAGCAGGGTCACATGACATCTATGGGGTAAGTGAATAGGAATAAAATTTTTTTTTATTTGGTTGTTTTTAAAAAATTTATTTACTGTGTGTAGTCACTTGTATAACTGCTGTCTCTGTAGGGGATGACATGTTAATAAAGTTAACTGATAAAATAAACCACAACACATAACTGTCTTTAGGTCACATTGAAAATGTTTTTAAAATTTAAAATTAAAAAAAAAGAAAAGAATAAAAAATTTGTGAAAAAATTGACCAGACTTTAGACGCTGCTGGGGGTTAGTAATACTGGAGAAGTTCTGCTCCTCATAACACTACTTTTTACCTGGATACCAGGGCCCACTGACCTGGTGGGGGGTCACTGATAAGAGCTGCGGGAGGTAGTAATAATGGAGAAGTTCGGGGCCCCCCCATAATACGTTACCTGGATACCAGGGTCACATTTTTTTGGTGGGGGGTTTCCACAATAAAAGACGCTGTGGAGGAGTAATATGGAGAAGTTTGCTGTCATAATTATTTTTCCCGGGATCCCGGGGTCACATAAATACCCGGGGGGTTTCCCTTTTCTTGGAAAAACCCCTCCCTTTTTTAAAGGGACCCCAATTAAGGCTAAATCTAAAAAAATGTTAAAGGCATCCAAAATTGCAGCATTTTGACATTGGGGGTTTAAGGGCAGGATGGGCTTTTTTTTTCCCCGTAGTTTTAAAAAAAACCCCCGTGGCCATTTTTCCCGGGTTTTTGGCCGTCCCCCCGGGGCCCTCCCAATGTAAGGGGCCCGACAAACCCGGGCGGAACCCCGCAGAATATACAACGTTGCATCAGTGGTGTAAAAAAAATTTGGCCGGGGAAACTTTACAATGGGAAACCCCCCCCCCCCCCATTGTAAAAAAAAAATTAACTTATTTTTCCCGTAAAGGGAATGCCCAGAAAAAATTTGTTTTACCCCAGACACAATCCCGCCACACTGGCCCAATCCTGCCAGGGCCATACATGCCTGCAACCCCCGCACACCCACTCAATCCCGGTAACCCCCACACACGCCACCCCAAAGGGCCGGCCCCATCCCACAACCCACTACATGCCGGTCACATCCTGCACCACCAGCCCCCTCAACGCCCGGTTACATCCGCAAACCCCCAAACTCCAACCCCCGGTCCCACCCCCCACACACCCCAGTACATTCCGCAAACCCACCCCTCACAACCCGGTAACACCCCACCACCCCAGCCCCCCTTGCTGCACACATCCCGTACAACCACCCCACATCCCGCCCCACGGGGTCACATCCCGCAAACGCCACTCACATGCCGGTCACATCCCCCACACCCCACTCACATGCCGGTCACCCCCCCAAACACCCCAGCCACTCACATCCCGGTAAACATCCCAAACCCCAATCACAACCCTCACCCCCCCCCGTAACGCCACCCCTCCCCCGTCAGCCCAACACCCGCAAAACCCAGCCACTCACACCCCGGTCAAACCCCACACTTCCCACCCTTACAGGGTACATCCCGCAAAAGGGCTAGCCACTTCAATCCCGGTAACACCCCCACCCCACCCCTCACACGTCAGTCACATCCCGCCATCCCACCCAAACTCACAGGGGTTTACACCCCCAAAGCCACCCTTTACTCCGGTCACTCCCCACAGAAGCCATTTAAATTTCCCCGGTCACACCCCGCACAGCCACCCATTTAATACCCCCAGTTCCCCACCCCCCAAACCCCACCCATAAAATCCCGTAAATCCCCAACCCCACCACCACTCAATCCGAACACACCCCACACACGCTGGGCCACTCACATGCCGCACACACCCCCAAAACAAAACAGGGTTACCCCTAAACATGCCGCACACACCCCCCCAAAACCTTATCCATTTCACATGCCGAAACACCCCCACAACCCCAGCCCTCACCCCGGGTCACACCCCACCCCCCCAGCCACTCCCCACCCCCGGGTTCCAAAACCCCACAACACCAGCCACTCACACCCCGGTCAAATCCCCACACCCCACCCAAATTTTACTTTCCCGCACAAAACCCAAACACACGTAGCCACTCACTGGGGTTTCACATCCCCCCCCCAAAAACACGGGGCATTAACTGCTGGTCAAAACCCCACCCCGCCACCCAAACTAAAATGGGGTTTCAAAACCCCGCAAAACCCCCAAAGGCTCCCCAACCCCCAGTACATCCCCCCACACGCCACCCGTCCCCAACAGGTCAAAACCCCCCACACGCCACCCAATTACATCCCGCCAACCCCCAAAAAAACTTTGCCCACCCCCAAGCGGGTCACACCCCGCAAAACCCCGGGCCCAAATCCCCGCGGGGTAACCCCGACATGCCAGCCCTCACACGCCGGTTTTTCCCCCCGTGATATTTTTTCCCTCGATATGAGTGGACTGGATTCTTTGATTGTTTACATAGATTTTTTTTTGCTGGGGGAGCTTTCCCCCTTACCCAACACGGGTTAAGGGTCCCCAAGCTAATTTAAATACTTTTACAAAACATCACAATCTACATACCCCAAACAAAAATTTTCATATACACATTTAAAGAAAACATAAAACCCGTCAAAACCATAAACAATATATATAGTTGCCAATTTTTTGAAAGTGGAATGGCAGGAGTTTGAAGAGGGGGGCAAAAAATTTGAGGGCCCATCCCCATCTTGTTGGTGGCCCAAACCCCCTTTAAAAAACCCCAAAAAAACCCACTCCACCAAACTGAAAAAAGGTTTGGGAAGAAACCCAGGTTTTTTCCCCCCCTTAGCCAGGTGTCCCCTTTTAGCCAGGTATCCCCCCTTACGGGCGGGTAGATCCCCCTTGTTCCCAAGTAGATGCCCCCTTTACCCAAAAGGGATCCCCCCCTTGTAGCCAGGTAGATCCCCCTTTGCACCGGGTAGACCCCCTCTGTCCCCAAAGGTGAGAAAAATTTTGTGCCAGGTGGGCCCCCTTTGTAGCCAGGAGACCCCTCTTATAGCCAGGTAGAGGCTCCATTGTACCCCTTGGGCCCCCCTTTGTAGCCGGGTTTAGATCCCCCCTTTGTATAGGTAGTCCCCCCTTTGAAACCAGGTGTCCCCCCTTTGTTTTTGGGATTTGGTTCCCCCCTTTTATTGTCAGGTGGGTTCCCCCCTTTGTTGTCAGGAAAGTTGCCCCCTTTGTTGCCCGGGTAGTCCCCCCTAATACCCGGTAGACCCCCCCTTTAACTAATAAAAAATAAAATAAAAAAAGGGCCGCTTCCCTTTCCCCCCGGCTCCTGAAAGCACGGGCCAGTCCGGACATTCCCCCGGCCGATTTAGCGTTGCAGGGGGGTAAATGCACCCCGCGGTCCCCAACCCCCTGCGACGCTGATTGTTGTACAGCGAAACCACCATTGGGGCGCTGTACATACAGGGGGGGGAGGGGAAGACCCCTTCCTCCCTTCCCCCTTTTCCGGCAGCTGCAGGAGCGTACAGGTAAATGACTGTGGGGGCCCGGGGCCAAAACTTTTCAGTGAAACTCGGGGGGCGGGGGGGCCCGGGGGGGGACCCCATTAGGGGGACCCCCCGCCAAAAGCGGGAGAGTTGGCATGTATGCATTTATACATTTCAAAATTTATCCCACATACTACACACAAAAATTACACCCCTCATAAAAAGGGCCCTCCCCCTTTTAACATCGGCTTCAAGTTTCCTTTCCGGGAACCCGGAGGGGGAAAAATTTGTGTTGCACAATTTTTTGGGGGGGGAGGCCCCGGGGGGGAAAAAAACCCCCAAAAAAAAAAACCCGTCCCAGTGGGGATTGCGCAGGGGTTTTTTCCGGAGTACCATTGTGTTTAATTTTGGGCCGGTTTTTTTGGCGGTCGAAAAACCAAAACCGGTAAAAAAACCGCCGAAAACCCGTGCTGTGGGGAAAAATTAGTGGGTACATTCCCCAGCCATCAAAGCCCAAGCCTTCCCGTGGCCCTATGACCACCAGGACACACATGTCACAAAATTTTACCCTTTTTCCCATATCTTTTTTCTTTGCCCCAAAACCCCTTCAAAATCTGTGCGTTTTCTTTTTTTAGACTCTCTTTCTCTCCTCTTCCTCTTAGAGTGTCTCCAGGCCCCGTGTAAAGGGGGAAACCAAAACCCTTTAAACCCCAGCCGGCTTGTGGTCAAGGTTTTCTCTTCCACTGGAACCCAAAAACCAATTTAAAATAACTTGGGAAAAACTCTCACTCAACTCTTCTCTTTCTCTAGCAGAAAATGGCAATCCCCCTCCCTTTTAACTGTGTCCTTCGTCCCAATACTCCCCTTTCCCCCGTATGATTTGGTTTTTAAGCCCTTCCATGCTTTCTCACTCTGCCGCCTTTTTGCAATTTTTTCCCCCAAAAAAAAACAGTCTTTCCCATATTACACAATAAAAAATAAAATGTGTAGGGATTATTACACGTAGGGGGGTCCACTCTCTACAAAAGAAATACAGTCTTAAACGAAGGGAAAAAGAAAATTGGGAAATTGTTAAATGGTTAATGATCTTTAACATATGTGCATGAGGCCATCTTCTTAAACAAATGTTTGTCCAATCAGTTAGAGCTACCAAATTTCACAATAAATACCAGCAGGTACAGTACCATAAATGATGCCATAATTTAAAACAGAATTTGGGGTATGTTGAAAGGGAAGTAAAACAGTTGCCATAGTTGTAAAATGGCAATGATTCCCTAAAACCTTATTGCTAAAAGAAAGTTTTCATTTATATCCTGTTTTGGGCCCTTGGCATTGTAATCCTAAGTGTTCCCCGGGAAGGTTGGAACATTTTCATGCCAAAAAACACCTCCCCAAAAAAAAAAAGAGGTTTTACAAATTAAAGGGAAAACAACAAACAGTCATTTAAAAAATAAAAGACACCCATTTTAAAATTGTGCCACCCCCGAATAAACTGTGACCCATGGATCCAAAAAGCCCTTGAAGGTTTCCCCCTGGCATCAGATCCTTTAAGTTGGGATGGGTGGTCTTCATGTATCTGACTGGTTTTTCTAGCACATCCCACAGATGCTTATTTGGATTGAAATATGAGGAATTTGGAGGCCAAGTCAATCTTTGGGAATTTCATTTTTCATGTTCCCTCAAACCATTCCTGCCCCCTTTGTCAGTGTGGCAGGGGGGTTAAACCCCACTGAAAAAGGGCCCCCACCATTAACAACAAACTGCCAGAAAGGGGGACTGTACAAGGGTTTTGATAGGTTTAAAAAGTTCCCCAGTAATATCCACATAATTTCCCGGACCCAAGATTTTCCCCGCCATTTATCACGATGCCCCCCCCCTGGCTGGTTTTTTTGCCAAAAGTGATCCTGGTAAAAGCAAGTAATCACCCGTACCAAAAATGGTTATCAGAGAGGCCCCTTTTAAATTTAAACCATAGTCCAGTTCTGATGCTCACATGCCCATTGCAGAGGCTTTTTTTTAATTTGGGCAAGGGTCACTTGCCTCCAGTCCGTATATGGGCGCCCCATAAAACGGGGGAAAAAACTGCAATGCTCTGTGTGTCCTGGGCACTTTTACAAAGCAGCAAAGGAAAATTTTTTTGGCAAATTGTTCTACAGTACCCTTTTCTGGAACGAACTCCCGTTTCAAAGACCCTTGGGTATGTTCACATGGCGTGTTGGATCCGTTTTGGATCTGAAAAACCCAGGGAAAAAAGCCCCGCTAAATACTTTCCAAAGCCACCCAAACATGAAGGTGCGTTTTTGGGCCCGCTTTTTGGGGCCTGCAGTAGGAACGCCCCTGTAAATAGGGGTTTGCTGCGGTTTTGGATAAAGGAATTTTAACATGAAATTTCCCTTTTTTTGGAAATCCAAAGGGGCCCAAGAAAAACCAGGGTTTTTCGCGATCCCTGTCTAATTCCGGGCGTTTTTACATTGAAAGCAATGGAATCAATGCCCCTTTTGTTAAAATGCGTTTTTTGGGCCCTTTTTAAAGGGGTCGACAAAACGGATCCAAAAACGAAATCAAAAAAGGGATCCCAACACGTATAAACAAGGCCGTGTAAACATCCCAAAAGGGCGTTTCACCACAGACAAATAGCGGTCCTTTTTTTCCAAACCGTTTTTGCACGTTTTTCGGGAAAGGGTGAAAGGCTGCGGGGGGATGGCCTTTTCCCCTCCACGATTAGCAGAAAAAAAGCTCTCCCCCCCTTCTTTGAAAATTTTCTTCTGCCGCCCAAAAACGGGCGGAAAAAATAAAAGCTCTATGTCTTTGGCCCGCTGGCGGTCTAAAAAAACCCCGGGGGGGGAAAAAACCTTTTGGCAGTGGGGACTCTGCGGGGTTTTCCTAGAGGCCCGTTTTAAAAATTTTTTTAAATCCAGTTGCAGACGGTTTTAAAAACCAAAAAAACCATTTGAAAAAGGGAAAACCCCCCGAGCAGGGAAAAAGGCCCTTACTGTTCACTTGCTGCAAATATACCCAACCCTATCTGGGGGCCATGGGTCACAAGACAAAAAAAATGTCTCTCACTTCATCTGTCAGTGGCTTTATTGTTATGGTTAATTGCTGTATGGTGCAACGGTACTTTTTACTACATACTTATGTATTGCCAGCTTCCGCATGCAATACAAGTGCTCCCCAGTGTAGCAGGATTATTTGCTTCAAGGGTTTTAAAGGTAATGTAATATTGCCCAACCCCCGTTTTCCTTTTGGTGCATCGGGTTTGGCCAACCCCTCCGCAGACATATAAAGGTTTCTCGGAAAGGGGTTTCCACAAATCCAGAAAACCGGGGAATATAAACACAACCCGCGTGGGGGTTTTGTGCTTAAAACAAGACCAAGTGTGTGGGGAATATGAAATGTTTAAATGCAGAAAAAACCTTCAAATATTTTGGTGCATTTTTTTCCTCCCTTAAATAAATTTTAAAAATCCCCAGCGTCAACTTTCAAAACGGGCCCCCCCCAAAATGCCCTAGGGGCTCCCGCAAATGGGCATGTGATCAGGGGTAAAGGACGGTAAAAAAGGAAAAGTGGGGTTCCGCGCACAAGGGGTTTAAAAAATCAAACTCAGAATTGGGGAAAACCAAAAGGGGAAAAAAGGTATAACCCTGGGGAAAGTGTGAATCATGAAACGCGCAGTTCAATTGAAGCCTTTATTTTTTGGGAAAAGTGGTCTGCGCTTATATCCTACACTCATTGGTCTGTATTTTAAGCCGAACCGGACCCCGGGTTTGTGTCTGCATCCTCGGTTTTCCCTTAAATTTTTAAACCCCCCAATACAAAGAGGGGCTTTCACAGGGAGTTTTTTTTGGTGCTTTTTTTTTTTTTTTTGCGAAATGCACACCTTTAAATTGCTGGGTATTTCTCCCAAAAAACGTGTGAAACCCAAAGGGGGGCCCCGTTAAACCGGTTTTTTGGGGCCACGGTTTCCCAACCCATATTGCGCGCCGAAACTCCCGCTGCCAGTATGGTTTGAATCCGTCCCACCATAGGTTTTTCCAGTTCCAAAGAAAAGGGATTCCGTCTTCCCCCTGTCGGCGAATACCCCAAAGGGGGAAAAAAGTGCCCTTGTTCATTACCCCCGGCGGGAAAACCCCGCGCCGTGGATAATGAAAGTTATGGGGGGGACGGGACCCCCCTGCCCCTTATTCAAGCTCAATTACGGCCAGTAAATGTGAACCGGGGCCCCAAGGGTGCTTTTAACGGGGGCGTTTTTTATGCGTTTTTTTCCAAAGGTTTTTTTTGCAAGAAGGGCCGCATTAAATGCTGTGCCTTCCTTAAAAAAAAAAACGATTGAAAAAATGGATCAAAAAGCAACCAAAAAAGCAATTTTGGGAAAAAAACCCTAAGAAAATGTCCGTGCACAGAAAAAATGCAACAGTGTAGAAAAAAGTCTTTAGGAAATGTGGTGCTTCCTTCCTTTTCCCTTGGCAATCAAATATTTTATTGTTAAAAGTAATACATTTAAAGGGGTTCTCCGGATCATTTACAAAAAAAAAATGTAATTAAGCTCATTATGAAAAAAAGTTATGTTATTATATTTTATTGAATTAATAGGTATTTTATGTTTTGTGCTCTAACATTATTGACCGTATTATGTTTAAGTGATGAAATTCCGTTCAGAACTTCCCCCCTTACTACTACAAACACTATAGGAGCACCAGCCTTTCTGACAAGCACACATGCCCAGTAGGTAACTAACTACTGCGGTGGTGCATTAGTCAGGCAGCAGGTTGGCACTTTTAGGCCATGTTCACACGGCTTAAAATGGGCCATATTTCAGTCCGTGATTACGCGCCGGAGTGCGCAAATTACGGGCTGAAAACGGCCCATTCATTACGGTAACCCACTGTTCTCATAGAGAATTATGGATTACGTCTCCTCTCCCTGCTCGGCGAATCCGCCGGGCGGGGAGATAAGGACATGTGAATTACCAGCGGCGTATAAGCGCCACTGGTAATGCATGTCTAGGGGCCGGCGATGTGCCGCCCCCCCGCTCCCTCCCCCGCTCCCGCCCTGCCCCCGGCCACACGGCGTAATTACGTCGCGCAGTTAAGCCGTGTGAACATAGCCTTATAGTGTAGCAGCCCACGACCCTCCCCAAACAGAATGACACACTATACACAGTAGTGTGACACTGCGTTCAGGGAGGGTGGTGGGCTACAAGTGTGTGTGCAGATAATTATCTAGTAAGGAGACCAGAGCTTGTGAAGTGTATGTAGAAGTAAAGGGTGAATGGATCATACAGCGCTCTGATCATATAGAGCTCTGATTGGTTGCTATGGGTAACAAAATCAGTCTTAGTACTAGACAGTTTTCATACATGAGGCCCATAATAGTCTGCTCTGAGAGTTAGTTGGCAGCAGCAGAATCATCCCCCACTCAATATCGAACTTGGATGCCTGGGGCCCACCAGTGGAGTTTATTCTTTAGGCCCAATAGTGAAGTTGATTCTTGGGTCCACCAGTGGAGCTGATTTTTGGGGCCACCAGTGAAGATGATTCTTGGGACCCACCAGTGAAGATGATTATTGGGGCCCACCAGTGGAGATGATTTTTGGAGCCACCAGGGGAGTTGATTCTTGGGGCCACCAGTCGAGTTGATTTTTGGAGCCCACCGGTGGAGCTGATTCCTAGGGTACACTAATGAAGTTGATTCTTGGGGCCCACCAGCGGAGTCATTTCTTTGGGACCACCATTGGGGATTATTCTTGGGGCCCACCAGTGGAGCGGATTCATGGGGCCCACTAGTGGAGCTGGTTCTTATGGCCCACCAATGGAGTTGCTTCTTTGGGTCTACCAGTGGAGCTGATACTTGGGGCCCACCAACTGACTTAATTCCTGGGGCTCAGTAGTGAAGTTAGTTCTTGATGCCCCCTAGTGGAGTTGTTTCTTGGGGCCACCCTACAGCTACTGCACATTCCTTTTGCTTTCTTTCTCTTGCTTTCTGCTTCTCTTTATCTGCCTTTCTCTCTGAAAGAAAGATATCAGTCTTGCTGTAGCCAGGGGCCTACTTGGGTTTCCTCTTCTCCCCTGTGGGCCAGTCCGAGCCTGCTCCCACTGTTCTGTCTGTGATGACACTCACACATTGTAGGCTAAGCCCCCTTTAACTCCTTTCCCCGTCAGACAATGGAGAGGTCAGACATGAGGTTCATGAACCCTGATTTCTCTGCCACATTTCTACATTACCTAATAGGGTGATAGCTAACACTTAGATCCCCTTTACTGGCTGCAGCAGAGGATTGACTATGCCCAGATCTGAAATAATCCTAAACTCCACATACCGACAGAGTCAGTGCTGACAGACTTCCTGAAAATGTGGTGCATTGCCCCTCACACATCACCCCCCTATCTCTTGCTTTAACCTCTTAAGGACCCGGCCAGTTTGGCCTCCCTGACACAGCCCTATTTTTGAAATCTGGCATGTGTCACTTTATGTGAGAATAACTTTTTGACACTTTCACCTATCCATGTGATTCAGAGATTGTTTTCTCGTGACACATTGTGCTTTAAGATAGTAAGAAAATTGTATCCATAGAATCCTTGTTTGTTTGTGAAACATATCAAAATTTCATGAAAATTTGGAAAAATCAGTGATTTTGAAAGTTCCAGACAGATAATTATTCACCACAAAATAGTTTATAAACTAGCATCTACCATATGTCCATTATAGGTTGGCATCATTTTTTAAATGTCCTTTTTTTATGACATTAGAGGGCTTAGAAATTTAGTAGTAATTTCTCACATTTTCAAGAAAATTTGCAATATACATTTTTTTAGGGACCAGTCCAGTTCTGACGTGGCTTTGAGGGGCCTGTATGTTAGATACCCCCATAAATGACTCCATCTAAGAAACTAGACCCCTTAAAGTATTTACAACAGTGTTTAGGAAGTTTGTTAACCCTTTAGGTATTTCACAGAAATTAAAGCAAAGTGGAGGTGAAATTTCAAAATTTCACTATTTTTGCAGATTTTCAATATTTATCCATTATTCACTGGAATACGGTAAATGTGACTAGGTAAATGCAATGTAATATCATTTCCCCCAGGTCTGCCGTTTTTAGAGATATCCCATATGTGGCCCTAGTGCATTATTTGGCTCAACCATAAGCCCCAGAATAGGAGGAGCACCTACTGGACTCTGGGGTCTCATTTTCAATGCAATTTTATTTAGGCGCCATTTCAGGTTTGAGAAGGACCTAAGGTGCTAAAACTTAATAAACACCCCTAAAGAGACCCCATATTGGAAACTACACCCCTTAAGGTATATATACATGTGTGTAGTGAGTATATAGACCCCACAGCTGATTCACAAATTTTTTTTAGCATTAGGCTGTGAAAATTTAAAAAAAATGTTTTTCCAATAATCTGCAATTTAAGCTTAAAATGTTTCATTTACAAGGGGTTCTTTTTTCCAGGATTCCAAAACTTTGTTAAGCAATTTCTTCCAAGTTCAGCAATACCCTACATGTTGGTGTAAACTGCTGTTTGGGCGCATGTCAGGGCATACAAGGGAGGGAGGTGGGGCCATGTTGCATTTGCAAAGCCCCCAAAGTACCAGAACAGGTGAAACCTTCTAGAAGTCGCCTCATTTTAAATTCAACACCCCTCATGGATCTCATATAGGGGTATATTGTGCATTTTGGGCACACAGGTGTTCCATCGTTTTTTTTAGCATTGGGCCATGAAAATGGGGGGGGACGCAGTTCCACCATTGTTTTTTGGGTTTCAATTTTACAGCGTTCGCCGTGCAGTGTAAATGATGTGATAACTTTAGTATGGGGGTCGGTACAATTGCAATGGTATACATTTTATATAGTTTTTTATGTTTTATTACTTTTACACAATAGAAATAGGTCTATAAAAAATTGCGTTTTTATGTTGTCCTATTCTGAAAGTCATAACTTTTATATTTTGCTGTATGCAGAGCTGTGTAGGGCCTTATTTTTTGCGGGGTGAATTGATGTTTTTATTGGTACCATTATGGGGTGCATACAACACTTTTATTAAGGTTTTTGTGAGGCGTTTTGAACAAAATACAGCAATACTGTTAGTGTTTTTATTTTTTTTTTTTTTTATAGCGGTCACTCTGCATCACATATGACATGCTAGCTTTACTCAGCAGGTCGATACGATTACAGTAATACCCAATTTGTATGTTTTTTTATTTTTTACTGCTTTTATACAATAAAAACACTTTTATTCAAACAGGAAAACCATTTTTGCATCGCCATAGTCTGAGAACCATAACCTTTTTATTTTTCTGTGTATGGAGCTGTGTACAGGCTTTTTTTTTTGGCGGGATGAGTTGACGTTTTTATTGGTATCATGTTTGAGGGGACAAGACTTTTTGATCAGTTTTAAATCCGTTTTTTGGAAGGCAGAGTGAAGAAAATACTTCAATCCTAGTAGTGTTTTTTATTTTTATTATTAACAGCGTTCACTGTGCAGTATCCGTAATAAGTTAGCTTTACTCTTTGGGTCGATACGATTATGGCGATACCCAATTTATATAGTTTTTTTATGTTGAAGCACTTAAAAAAAAAAAAAAAAAAAAAGTGTTTTTAGTGTGTAAGAATATGTATGCATCGCTATCTTATTAGAGCCATAACTTTTTTATTTTTATTTATACAGAGCTGTGTAAGGACTTTTTTTTTGGCGGGATGAACTGACGTTTTAATTGGCACGACGTTGGCGTTTATAGGAGTTTTTGACCACTTTTATTTCATTTTATGTGCTGCGGGATGAACAAAAATCTTAATTCTGTGATTGTTTTTTTTTTTTTTTTTACGGCGTTCACCATACGGGTAAATTAACATGACAGATTTATAGGGCAGGTCGTTACGCACGCGGCGATACCAAATATGGGTACTTTATTTATTTTTTATCTTTTTTGGGGCGATTGCTGTTTGTAAAGGGGAAAAAGGGCAAAGACGTGTTTTTATTTTATTTTTCGTGTTTGTGTTTTACTTTTTTTCACTTTTTTTTTTTTTTTTACTTTTTTTTTTTTTACTTTTCCCATAGAGGATTTGAATGAGAGATCTCTTTTATCTCTCATTCAATAGGAATCAATGCATAGCTTGTTGTGTGACTGGTTCCTATGACAACTGTCAGTCACGATGCGGGCATGCCCACAGGGCCGGCCGGGCATCGTGACGTCACAGACAACCCGGCAGGCCTTCTGTGCCCTCCGAGGTGTCTGTCAGAAGGCAGGAGCTGCATGGATCGCGCGATCCGTGCGCTGCTGCCGCCGACAGAGACGCAGGAGGAGCGATCTCCTCCTGCGTCTCTCTTAGTTATTGCGACCCGATCGGCGCGATAATTAAGGGGTTAGCCGGCCCCCCCCCCGGAGCGATCGGGGTCGGGGCCGACGCTAGGGGATGTCAGCTGTAATATACAGCTGACATCCCTCGCCAATCGCGCGAACTCTGCTTTAGAGTTCGCGCGATCCTCAGGACGTATGCCTACGTCTAAGGTCGTGAAGGGGTTAAACATTTCCTAACAAAGACCGTTGACCTCTCCTGTCATATCTGTTTTAATAAATCCTGGTGTTCACCATGAAATAACAATTCTGGAGCATCTTCTGTTAGAACTCTGTGTTGTGCTTTTCCTCTGATATTCCTCCTAGAAATTCATTAAAAATCTGTCAGCTGGGCATTACCAATTGTGGGTGTGTCTGATATTATCCAATCAGTGCTGACAGTCAGTGAGGGCAGGGGCACACCCCTTTGAAGACTGGGAATGGTAACGCCCATCTGACAGATTCAGTAATACATTTCTAGGAGGAATAACAGAGGAACAGCACAACACAGAGATAGAAGAGAAGAGGCTCCAGAATTGTTATATCACAGGGACCAAACATGTACTAATAGACCTGTCAGGAGATGGCACAGGTCTTCTTTAAAAATAGACCAGCACATTTTACTAGTGTAATCGTGTTGTTACGGTTGCCAGTGATTAATGATGTTTTCAAGGACAGCACAGTGTTATGTAGCCAGGACTGTGCATACGGTCCGAATATGAGATAACAGAATATTTTTATATTCCTGGAAAGGCAGATTGTGTTACCTGTGTCTCGCCGACTAAGGCTGCTAAACTGATGATGTCAGCACAAAGACGACCAAAATGAACTCAAGTAATTGCTAGTCTTCTCTTCGGTTATCTATAAACAGATAACTGCTGTGTGACCTGTATGATAATCCATGTATAACAATCTATGTATAATAATCCATTGCAGAATAATTCATTATGTCATAATCTATTATACTGAGTCTCAAGCAGACGGTTGTGATGTCACCTGGGTTGTTTCTGCAGTTTGCAGATGGATTTCTGCAAGCCCCATTGAGATGAACAAGACAACCGTAGAAATTCCTGCATCAAATCTGCCCGTTGATGGTAGTTCACCCTTCTTGCAACAGTAATTCTGCCTGTAGCTTAAATTGCATCAACCGTCTTGCTTCCATCTAATAGCCACACAGGACAGAGGACTCTCTGATTTGGAAACTCTGTGAAATTACTTAGCAGTAGGTCTGATGGGAGGAGACACATTTTGTTTTCACAGTGACCCATTTCAGGCGGCCCGGCTGATAATCCCACAGGGACATATTTCTGATAAGACTGTTCCTATAAATAAGTTCCTGACATTTCAGCACCGTATCTACACATTACACATTCCTCTGTGCAGAAGATTTCATTACAGGAAGGTCCTGCACACTAAATCCTTAAAGAGTTATTCCCTCTATTAAAAAATGCTTCTCATAATGTTCCTTTCATGAGCACATAACTTGTTGTAATATATTGTATGAATCAGATGTGTTCTGTTCTCATACTTTAGCCAGTTTTTGCACAATTGGTAGATCTTTTCTGACCTTGGCTCGTTGCGACCCGAAGAGACTGCACAGGTCTGTACTGTTGTTCTAACAAAATCTTATTTCATTGCACATAAAGGAAGCCGCGTTTCATGTCAATAGGGCTACACTTCATCAGTTCCAAAATACAGCAGTCCTGGTAGTGTTTTTATTTTTATATTTTACAGTGGTCGCCATGCGATATAAGTGACAAGTTAACTTTCCTCATCAGGTCGATATGATTACAGCGATACCCAGTTTATGGGTTTTTTTCAGTTTTGCTGCTTTTACACAATACACTTTTATTTAGGAAATAAAACACGTTTTTGCATCGCCATGGCCTGAGAGCCAACTTTTTTCTGTGTAAGGAGCTGTGTAGGGGCTTGTTTTTTGTGGGTTAAGTTGATGTTTTTAATTGGTATCAATTCTGGGGGGCACATGACTTTTTTTTATTGCCTTTTAATCTGTTTTTGTGAGGCAGGATGAAGAAAATATGGCAAGTATTTTTAATTTTTTACAATGCTCACCGTGCAGTATGCATGATATGTTAATTTTACTCTGTGGGACAATAACGGTGCTACCCAATTTTTATAGATTTTTTATGTTGTAGCAGTTTTTAAAAAAAAGTTTTTATTGTGTAAAACCATGTTTATACATCACTCTCTTGTAATTACCTTGGTACCACTTTGGGGTTTATATAACTTTTTGAATCACTCTTTATTCCATTTTATGTGCAGTGGGATAAACAAAAAATCGCAATTCTGCCATTGTTTTTTTTCATAATTTTTTTTATGTCGGTTACCGAACGGGTTACATAACATGGCGGATTTATACGTTAGGTTGTTACGCATGCAGCGATACCAAATATGTGTATTTTTTAAGTTTTTTTTTTTACTTTTTTGGAGTGATTAGTATTTGTAATGGGCCATGTGCATGTTTTACTGTATTATTTATTTATTTTTTTACACTTTTACTTGTTTATTTTTTACATCACTCTTATAACACAGGTACAATACATTGCAGTACATGTCTACGCTGCTGTGTATTATACCAACTGTTAATCATCCTGTCAGGTTCCGCCTTCGTGCAGAGCCTGACAGAACTAGACAACCCGGAGATCATTGCCTGACAACCACCGGAACCCCACAATCTCGCTGCAGGGAATCCGATGGAGGACAAAGAGAGCTTCCCCCCTCTGTCACACTTCTCAGCTGCCGCAATCACTACTAACAGTGGCAGCAAAGGGGTTAAACCACTGGAAACGGAGTTATCTCCGCTCCCGAGATAGGGGTAGCGACCTGGGAGTCCCCTGCAGCAAAGTCTTGATACCTGTACATGGGTGAAAGGTTACTCCTTAGACTCCTCTCCTTGGCGTGGTCCTATGCTAAAATTTGCATCTGACAAAGTTGATCCAGCTCCTCACTCATTGCAAAGTTGGGTAGAGAACACTACTGTGTAGAGTTGTTCAACAAATAGAGCAAAAATAGTCCAAATAAGACTATATTTGCCCTATTTTTGTCTATTGCATAGTCGGTTTACCATGTTTGCACAGTATTACTTATGGATACTATGATTGGAGAACAAAATAGCGTGTAAAGAACTCCTTTATGTTTTGTGAATGCATACCATCCTGCCCAGTTGAAATGTTGGTTAGTAGCAGTTTTGGGCTGTCAGGGCATGAAGTTGGAGAGGACTGGTGTGGTATAATGAAGGACTTACTGCCACAGAATAGATCATTGTCTATAGATTAGATCAAGCCAGGTATCTTGGAGATCTTACCTAGGATGATGTATTCTCCTAGACTATTACTAGTGGCTGAGTCATTCACAGTACTGGCTAATTATAGCTGCTGTCTATACTGGTAATTATAAGGTGGAGTCTCTAATGTTTCCCTCTATGGAGCAGTGCTCTGTCATCATACAGTCACGCTCCACAGATCTCTGCCTCCTTGTTTGCTATGGGAAAGGTTTGGTATATTAGATGGTTTTATTCTTATGATGTAACAGAGTATTGCCTATGACCAAAAAATAAAACAAAGGGTTTAGACAAACCAGCACCTTACTATAGGCTCTCCTAAATTGCACCCATAGTTACATAGTTTGAAAGACCAAAAAAAGACAGACGTTCAGTTCAGCTTATTGCCCTATAGCACAGGTGTCAAACTGCGCCCTCCAGCTGTTGGGAAACTACAACTCCCATCATGCATTGGTATAATCTATAACAGTGGGCATGATGGGAGTTGTAGTTTCCCAACAGCTGGAGGGCCGCAGTTTGACACCCCTGCTATAGTGTTGATCCAGAGGAAGGCAAAGTCCTCCATGAGGTAAGGGTTGTCCTCATTTTAGTGAAAAAATTCCTTCCAGACTCTAATCTGGTAAACAGAATAACTCCCTGGATCATCGACCCTTCTCCTGAATAACGGTCTCTATAACTTGTTATATTATTACTTCTAGAATTGTATCCAGACCCTTCTCCAGAATCCTGTTCACTATAACCTGTTATATTATTACATCTAGAAATGCATCCAGACCCCCTTTTCCAGAATCCTG
Organism: Phyllomedusa bahiana; assembly: GCA_025379985.1. NCBI lineage: Eukaryota > Metazoa > Chordata > Amphibia > Anura > Hylidae > Phyllomedusa > Phyllomedusa bahiana. Next base: position 110,988 of record JAODAL010000651.1, read on the forward strand.
GTCACTAGAACTTGTTATATTATTACATCTAGAAATGTATCCAGACCTTCTCAGATTCAATGGTCCACTAGAAACTTGTTATATTATTAGCAAATCTAAGAAATGTATCCAGACCCTTACTCCAGAATCCGGTCACTAGTAATTGTCTATTTTATGATATTACATCTAAGAAATGTATCCAGACCCTTCTCCGGAATCCTGGTCACTAGAACTTGTTATATTATTACATCTAGAAATGTATCCAGACCCTTCTCCAGAATCCTGGTCACTATAACTTGTTCTATTATTACATCTAGAAATGTATTCAGACCGGGCCCGGACTGACCATAGGGCAAACCGGGCATTTGCCCAGCGGGCCACTGGGGTCCGGGCCGCAGGGCCGGCTCGGATCACCCGTCGAGGGTACCAGTGTTTCCCCCCCAGCGGGCCCCGAGTCCCGGCGCCGGTCTGTGGCGCGCTACAGGGGCCGCAATGGTCGCATCAGCGACCGGACCCCTGTGGTAGGGGGCCAACAGGCCCCCCTCGCCACACGACTGCACGGCCGGGTCACTGACTCAGCCAGGCAGCCATCACGGCCGCCGCCTGCACCGCGCGGTGCAAGCAGCAGCCGAGGCTGAACAGCGGTGATCTATTGATCCCGTCTGTTCAGCTCCCAGGAGGCTGCGGGGCAGGCGCGCGATGTGATGACTCATCGCGCCCCCGCTCCCCGTCCTCCCCACTTGCTGCTGAAAGAAGAAGCAGAGACATAGGTAATATTGTTTTTTTTTTTTTTTTTAAAAACATGCCTGCCTGCCTATAACCCCCTATCCAATTTTATTATGCTGCCCTACCCAACTTAATTTTCCCCCTATCAAAATTTATATCTGCCCTATCCCCCTATATTTACTGCCCTACCCAACATTACTGCCCTTTCCCAAACAATATTGTCCCCTATCCCCCTATTTTACTGCCACCAACAATTATAGGGCCTTTTTCAAAAATATATATGCCCTTCCACCATATACTGCCCCATAAAACAATAACCCCTGCCCACCCCATCCCTATTATCTGCCGTATCCAAATATATTGGCCCTATCCAATTTTATACTGCCCTTCCAATATTTTACTGCCCTACCCAACATTTTGCTGCCCTATCCCTAAAACTCCCTATCCAAAAAATATGCTGCCCTATTAACAATATTACCCCCATTCCGACTAAATATACTGCCCTATACAAAAATATATAGCCTACCCAAAAATTATATACTGCCCTACCCCACCTTTATACTGCCCTATCCAAACTTTTTTACTTTTTCCTTCCCCAACAATAAAAAATGCCCTATCCAAATTTAATTACTCCCATCCAAAATATATGCTCCCTTTCCCCAACCTATTTATGCCCTACCCAACAATAATCGCCCTACCCAACAATTTTTGCCCCCTACCCAACTATATACTGCCCTATAAACAATATATATCCCCCTATCCCAAAAAATTTATCTGCCCTACCCACCTATATACTCCCCAAACCCAACAATATTTTGCTCCCCTTTCCAAAATTTTATACTGCCCATCCAACAATATACTGCCCACCCAAACCAAAATATGGCCCTATCCCCTTTACTCCCCTATCAACAATATATGCCCTATCCACCTATATTGCCCTACCCCCAAAAATATTCTCCCCTTTCCCAACTATATATGCTGCCCTAAAAAAATATTTACTCCCCTTCTACTATATGCTGCCCGTTCCATATCTGCCCCTTTCCTATTCCCCCTATCCAAAAATATATGCCCCTACCCAAAAATATTATGCCTATCCCCTAATACTGCCCTTTGCCTTAGGGGCCTTCCCTATATTGCCCTGTCCCTATATGTGCCCTACAACAATTATACTGCCCTTTCTTTTTTTTTAAATTTGGCTGCCCGTCTGCCTTATGCTCCCCTGTTGCCTATTCTGCCTTGTCTGCCTATGTATCTGCCTTCTCCTTTACTGCCCTGTCCCCCTATGTTTGCCCTGTCTCCCTTTAAAACCACCCCTGCACCTATATACCACCCCTGTTTGCCTTTACCGGGGCCCTGTCTCCCTATTTACCAGCCCTTTCTACCAAACCTTTGTTGCCTATTAACCAGCCTGTCTGTTTATATTTGCCCCTGTTTACCTTTTTGGGCCCCTGCCTACCTTTATATGGCCCTGCCAAACCAATACGGGGCCCTGCCCCCTTTTACGGCCCTGCCTGGCAAATTTCTGGCCCTCCTGGCAAATTTACTGGACCGCCTGGCTAATTACTGGCCCTACCTGGCTAGTTCCCGGGGGGCAGCCCCAGCTACTGGCTAGTTACTGGGGAACCCGCTCCCCTGGCTGTTCCGGGGCGCCCCAGCTATGGTAGTTAACTGGGGCAGCCCCAGCAAACCGGGCTAGTTACCGGGGCAGCCCCAGCTCCCTGGCTATTTTACCGGGGGCGCCCGAAACCTGGCTAGTTACCGGGGCAGCCCAGTATTTGGCTAGTTAGGGGCGGGAGCTACCTGGTATTTCTGGGCAAGCCCCAGCTCCTGGTAAAGTTTCCCGTGGACAGAGGCAGCTAGGGGCTAGTTACTTGGGCAGCCCCAGTTCCTGGCTAGTTACTGGGGGCTTTTTAAAGGGGCCCTGTCACCTATAATGGGGGTCCCCCTTTTACAGCCATTCATTCTGACATTTTTTTAATTTTAAATTTTTTCCGGTTCTTTTTTCGCTTTTTGGGGGAATTGATAGGAAAGTGCTGGTAAAGAGAGGAGTCTAAAATGGGTTTTTTGGTAAATTCTACAGGGACGAGTAGTGACCACGAAGAAAACACTGCATGCTTACCGGGCAGAGAAAAAGAAATGAAGGGAAAACTCATCAGGGAAGAAACCCTGGAGGTTTGGGCAGAAGAAGAAAAAGGGGAAAGAGAACAACTCCCATCAGAGATGAGTTCCTGTGGTCCCTGCTGTCGGGGTATTTTACTTCTATGTTGAATCATGCTGTATTCATGTGATTGGGCCCCTACTGGGATGGATTTTTGGTGTAGGGGGAGTGGGGCTTATGAAGGGGGCAGGGGGGGCTTGTCCCCGATTGTAAAGCAAGTGCCCCCTGGTCTGTGAGAGGGGGGTTTCTCGCACCACTATTTCTTTCTTGCTTGTTTAGGGGGCCTACACGGGGCAGTTTTGGGGGATTTTTTTTATGCGTTTTTTTTTTGGAGAAATGTACGCATAAACTACTCTGCCCCTATCACAAAAACGCACCAAAAAAACAAAAAATGTCTTGTGAAACAGCTTTACGTGTAGTTTATTTTAGAAAGTGCAGGTGCGGAACAGGGGAATTTTAAACGGATATTGTATGGGGTGGGGGGCTCTTTTGGCCAGGGCTTTTTTATTCCCCCGTCCCCGGGCCCCGATTCAGACCCTTCTCCAGAACCCGGGCACTATAAATTGTTTATTATTTCATCTAGAAATTATCCGACCCTTCCCGAAACCCGTCCTAAACTTGTTTTATTAACATTAGAAATGTATCAGACCCTTCCCGAATCCTGGTACAAAACTTGTTTATTATTACTCTAGAAATGTATCCAGACCCCTTTTCCAGAATCCCGTCACAAAAACTTTTTTATAATTTTCAAAAATACAGACCTTTAAAATTGGCCCAATTTTTCCAACCTTTTCCCCCCCCAGAATCCGGTCACTATAACCGTTATTTTAATTTTCATCTAGAAAAGTATCCAGACCCCTTCCCAGAATCCCCCCACTATAAAAAAACTTAAAAAGTTAATTAAACCCCCCTTAAAAGGAAAAAATTTTATCCAGACCCCTTCCCTCCAAAGGAAAACCCCGCTTTCCCAAACCTTCCCATAACTTTTTTTAGTTAAAAATTTTCGTTTTCCCGAAAAGGGAAAAATTTTTTTTATCCAGGACCCCTTCTCCAGAAACCCGGTCATTAACTTTTAGTTATTACTCTAGAAAAGTATCCAGACCCTTTTTTAACCTGTTGGTGAAGTCAAAATGACAAGTGTCACAATGTCCGCCATGTTCCCCGTTCCGGACCGCGGGCGCTCTCATGTCGGCATTCCTTGTTGTGAACGCCCTGCTAGCATTTACTCACCTCTCCTTGCTCTCCTCTCTTATGTCTTCCCACTTTGCTAACCACCAATTATCTGTTACATCCTGCGTTATTGAGAACCTCCTTCTCTGCACCCACTGCCCGTTGTTTGGGGCCTTCGTTTTTGCGTCCACTCCTGGGCGGTTACCTGATTCTGCTGCCTGTTGGAATTCTTTGCTACATTTTCCCGGACTAGCTTTGCCTGCCCCTGCCTGTTTTCTTGTACCTTGACCCCGTCTCTACTTGTCCCCCCTATACCCGTTTCCCCCTTTGTTGGTGTCGTTCGAAAAAACTTAGTCGGGGTTCCCCTATGGGGGGGTTCCCCACAGCTTTGGTGAATCTAGGCCGTTCTTATAAAGGTGTTTGGAGGTGTTACATGGTGGGGTGATCTGAAGAGCCGCAAAACACGACAGTCAGTCACCCCAAGTAGTGATACAAGGGACACTAAGGGCCACATGTATGAAAACTGTTTAGGTCTAAAACTGACTTTTTTGCCCATGGTTTACTAACAGTGATTTGTACATCACATCCTGAGGCCACATGTGTCGCGCCTCATGTCTGCCTACAGTCATTTTTTGAGGATAAAATTTGTCCAAACAGAAGGATTTTAAAAGTGTCTCCACCAGCTGGCAACACTTCCTTGGACCGCCTAGCATTGATGAGCCTAGCTGGGACGGAAAATTTCCCAAACTACGGCCAGCTGTAACATCTTGGGTAAATGTACCCCAGGATGCCATACAAACCGAATTTCCTCCATGCCCAACCATATCTCATCTTGTATCCATACTAGCGGTGGCCAATAGGGTATGTGAGCCTCCGCTCAATTGTACAGTTTTCTTCAAAAACTAGGCCATGTCCCCCCTGCCTGTTTTCCCGGTTTTTCAGCCGGTTTGCGGTTTTTCAGACCGCCTGAAAAACCGGCCGAAAATGAGCACAATGGTGCTCTATGGAAAACCCGTGCAGTAGTCCCCACTGCAAGGATTTTCCGTCCCGCGGTTTTTCCACCCGCGGTCCGGCCGCAAGACATTCATCAAGCACAATCTTCTGTCTGGCTTTCGGACGGAATCTGTGCTTATGAATGTGAAGGGGGAGGGCTTTTATATGCTCAATGCGGAGAAAAGCCATCCCTCTCGCGGCCGTGTGGACGGCCGCAAAACAGGACAAATACCGGCCGGCAAACCGACCGGTATTTGTCCTGTGCAGTGGGAACAGCCGCGGGGGGAATGCCTTTCTCCGCGATGAGCAGAGAAAAGCCCTTCCCCCTTCACATTGGCTTGCAATGGGGACTGCTGCACGGGTTTTCCATAGAGCACCATTGTGCTCATTTTCGGACGGTTTTTCAGGCGGTCTGAAAAACCGCAAACCGGCTGAAAAACTGGCCGCAAACCGGTGCAGTGGGGACATGCCCTTATCCCTTCACTCTAATATAGTAATCACTTACATATATCATCATTCTATTCACACATAGAAAGTTTCATTCTATTCCAACAACTCCTTGGTGCGTTATATTTTCTATCATATAGAATATATATAGATCACAAGGCACCATTTGAAATCAACAGCTAATCTAGGTAACGCATAAATAAGCCAGTGAGGATCCCCCTTTTTGCAACTGCTCTGCAATCTGGTTAATAAAGAGGCTCCCAGGTAAGTATGAGATTCCCATGTAAGCAGCAGGTAGCTCTGGGTGATCACACATAGCTTGTCGAATAATGCTACAGCAATAAGATCTGTAAATGCCAGACTGTTAATGATTTTCAGGAAGAAACTGTATTGCAATAAAAGCGGGGTGCTAATGTCCCGTCTGCACATATAGCACAGTGTGGAGGAGGGGGTAAAGGCTGCTCGGTACCATACATGAGGCGTTCAGAGGTGTAATGATGTGCTGTGGTGTCTGCACAATAGTCCATCTTTTTACATCAAACAAATGTAGCAGAGCTGAGTTTGTCATTTTGCATGCCTAATGAGATCTGCAGTGTTACATTGGACTGCAGGTTATCACAGTGCGCAGACTATGGTATACCATAGGGTGATGGTATTGTACAGCATGAGTAGGACTGATACCTGCCTAGTAAACCACTGGCCCAGCTGGTAGTTACAAAGAGAGGCCGTTGCTGGTAAAGGTTTCCTTTTTACCGGCAATGATTTCTGGTAATTTACAGGTAATAGTAAATAGGAAACAGTTTATAAAGAAGTGACCTGGGCTGCAATGAAATGGCTATAAAGGATATGTGGTGGGAGGTTCATGATTCCAGCAGTGATGGGTGTTTGGAGCTTAAAGGAGTTGTCTCACTACAAGGATTGCTTTTTATGTTAAAGATCTTTCAAAAACAAGTCACTTTGCAATACGTGTCCATTAACAGTGTCCTACCTATTCCTAGATATCCCCTCTTGTATGGGCTACATCAGCTCCTCAGGTCGCTATAGCTACAGACCTGTTCAGGCTCTCCTGATAGGCTGCCAGCACTGGTTGCTATATCTACAGACCTGGCTTCCACTGCAGCCTAGTAGAAGCCAGTAAACACGCCCCTGAATTCAAAATTAAATCAAGAAAACAGGTCTGTCAGTGTTATATGGGGAAAAGTCTAAAAACAAAGGGTGACATGTCCGAAAACTGGCTTTTCCGTGGCAGTTTTTAGGCGCATTTAATCAGTGTAAAGTGCACCTGAAAGTACGATCCTTTCAAAAATCTGGCATCTGGTATACCTTGCATAGTAAACTTAATGCGCCTAAAAAGGTGCATTGCGCAATCGAGGCGCATGTCTTTTCATTGCTAGTATATGTAATGCACCTATTGAGGCGCACTGTGTTACGGAGGCGCATAACGTATAATTACTAGTGTATGCAATGCGCCTCGATAGGCGCACTGTGTTATGGAGGTGCACAGCGTATCATTGATACTATACTTGGTGTGCCTTTGTAAGCGCATTACAATTTGTCGTGCCTGGCATATAATGCGTCTAATTTTGGTATATTACAGTTCATTTATTTTGAGAATATGGCGTCAAACGTTTTTTGCCACAAAATACACCAAAACTATGGCAGATTCCTATTGGGACATGTTGCCCACGGTTTGGTCTGCACATCCAAAATGATTTTTTAGAAAAATTAGTACAAGTGCACGGCAGCCAAAAGCAACGCAAACACAATGCAATATCAGCAGCACTCCACAAGTACTAAAAAAACAGTCAAAGTGAACATAGGAATTTTTTAGAAGAGCATTTCTGCTACTTTTAAATACATTTAAACTTGAGATTCTTAGTGTACATTTTTGATCAAAACTGTGGGCTATCCCAGTTATATGGGGTCATACATGGACTGTCACTGTTATATGGGGTCATATATGGACTGTCACTGTTATATGGGGTATCTGTGAGCTGTCATATGTAAGAACTGTGAACTGAATGTGTTAAAGCATAGGCGGGACTCACACCTAATAGGAATAGCCTGCCTGAGGAGCTGGTCACAGCAGGAACTGTAGAGAGTTTCAAGAAAGGCTTAGATACCTATCTGGAACTAAAGAATATTAATGCTACTGCTATGAAAAATTCTGGCCCGGGTGGTGGAGGTCGGGGGTCAGGATAGGTCTCACCGGGGAGCAGTTTGGGTTCATGCTTGGGGGTTTTAAAAGGTAATTTAAACCTGGGAGGTTGGGATAAGGCCCTTTTCTCTCCCCCATCACCACATTTTCCCCACCCTTGGTTGAATTTGATGGCCGTTTTTCTTTAACCGTACTATGTAACTATGTAACCTTGAAGAGTAAAGAAATCGGCGTCCCTTTTTAAAGGGGGCTAACTGAGTAATTTGATAGTGAGCTTTCGAGAGGACTACTCCCTTCTTCAGACAGGGGTTAAACACTTTGAAAAGGGAGCTATCCTCTCGAAAGCTCCTTTTAAAAAAATATACTCGTTGCCTCTAAAGGTATCGCCGATTTCTTCACTCTTTACTATTTTTCTAGGGTAACCGGTACAACATTATACTATATGTAATTTAAAGAAATTTTACAGCAGGACAAACTAATGTAAGTTTTTGCAGCGGATTTGTCTACAGGTAAAACATAAAAAAAATCGTATGTAAAATTTTCCCTGCAAAAGCAACCCAAAAAAAAGTGGAGAAAAGAAAGGATGGGGGTTTCAGCCACTCCACTTTTACACTAAACAACCCCCAGCATGCACCAGAAAAGTAATATATTGAGCACCTGGTTGGAGATCCCCTGTTAGGGTTTCCCCAGGCACAGGTTATTTTTTGGGTTTTTTGCGGTTTGGGGGTTTACAAACCCCTGAAAGCCGACATGTAACGTCCCCATAGTTTTAATGGAAAATCTGTGCAGCAGTCCCCACTGGATTTTTTTTACACCGCCGACAGTCCGAAAAACTTAGAACATGTTCATTCTTTCGCCCGGTTGTTGAGTGCAACATGAATATGTGGGTGCGAAGGGGGATGGCTTAAATCCGCAGACAAAAGCCGCCCCCCTGCAGGCCAAAAAAAGACAAATACCGGTCAGGAAATTCTTTGCCATGTAAACGCAGCCTTATTATTAATTTGTATTTTAAAGTGCTATTAATCCCAGGGCGCTTTACCTTCAAGGGGGGGTTACTACGAACAAAAGGTCCAAAAAATAAAATTTAAACAATAAATGATAGCAACTGCTAAGGAGGACTCTACCGCAAAGGGCTTACATCCAAAAGGGAAGGTGGAAAGAGAGAGAAGGTTCAGGGCAGACATGTTTGTGGGGAATTGTCAAGGCAGCAGGGTTATTGTAGGTTATAGGCTATCCTGAAGAGTTGGGTTTTCCGGTGCTTTTGAAGCTAGTGAAAATGGAGGGAAGTCTGATGTGTTGGGGCAGTGAGTTCCAGAGTGTGGGGGAAGCACGGGAGAAGTCTTGCAGATGGTTGTACGAGGAGCTAATAAGAGAAGAGCAGAGAAGAAGGTCTTGTGAGGAACCAAGATTGCCTGAGGGGAGGTATCTGAAGATTAAGGAAGAGACTTATGGAGGGGGGGGAGTCAATAGGGTGTGTGGGTAATACAGCAGAACCTTTGAAGGGGTTTTTCCCCGTTTTTAGACATTTATGGGTACTCCGGGGTTTCTGTCATTGTCAGATAAGTGCGGGTCCAACCTCTCCAAATTAACCTAAAACTTCTCCATTTTGAATGTAAAGGTCGTTGGATCTCCCCATTGAAAGGTTTTTAGGGGGCATTCTTGAGACAGGTGCAGATCCCAGGGGTGGCATATTCTAGCGATAGGCCATCAATGTCTGAAATGGGGGCAAACTCTTAAAAACGTTCTCGCATGTGCTTTTTTTTAACTAAAATCCAGTCAATTAAAATTGCTAAAAATTATCTTTGCAATATAGATTAACCTTCCAATTAATTCTGAAAACAACTGATTCCAAGCAAAACAATTGTGAGTTCCATGACGTTCAACCATGAATCATTATTTCAGCTGACCTATGATATACTGTCCTCGTCTGAAATCTATTCAGTCTTTGTCTGGTAGTGGCTAGTCTGTGAATCATCTGCACGTGAAAGAACATTTCTAGAAGTTTTTCCAAAAAAAAGTGTTTTTCCATCATAGTGGCATGGCCCGGGGGGCCCTTTTGACCCAAATGTGTGCCCCAAAATAAACTAAAATGTGTATAGCAGCATATACTACCGTTCACTAGAAAAGTGTTGGAACAGCCATCAACTTAAAGGGGATGTAGCGCTTCATCAGTTCGTGTGTTTATTGTTTTTCAGTTTTCAGTCTGAAATCCAGGGGCGTTTCTTCTCCCAGCTGGGTGTTTTTTTTTTTTTTTTTTTTTTTAAACAAATTTTATTGCATTTTAAAAAATTTAAAAAAAAACCAACTCTGACAGTATTAATGGTCATATCACACAAATTTTCATAATCCCGGGCCTGTCCTGGAAAAAGAAGATGATACATACAGAAAAAACAAAAAATTTTCCCAAGGGGTTAAAAAAAATTAAAGTAAACAGTTTAATCAACACTACAAAAGTGAAAACTGCGTCCTATTTTCGCTCATGCGCCCTTAGGGTTTTTAAAAGGGAAAACCCTCATACTAAAAGTCCAAAGCTCCTCAACCTGAATCTCCCCAGCGTGCCCCCCAATTTTTCCTTCCCCACAGAAACCAAATCAGTAAACTTGAACCCCCGGGCATAAGGGCTTCTATCTCCCCTGCCCAAATAATGCGATTCTATAAAAGGTTTTTTTCCCCCTTTTTAAAAACCCCGGGGGTTTTCGGATCCCCTTTAACCCCTCTCTGCCCTCCAGCCCTTTCCGCTAAAAAGAAAAATCCCCCCACGCTTTATGCCCCCGGAGTTTTAGGGGAGAGGGGGCTTCAGCCATAACTGAAAAGGGGCTTCTTTTTTTGGCTGCCAGGGGGCAATAGAATTTTTCCCCCCCGGGAAAACCCCGGGAGTGAGCTGCCCTCCTCAAAACCCCTCCCCCTTTCCGTGCCCGGGCCTAGGGCAAGGGAAGATCAGGAGTTCATAATGTTTCTCTGGGTTTGCCCCAAAAAAGTGAAGCCGGTTTTTATACTAAAGGGAAATTTGGGGTCCCAAAAAGGTTTTGGGGTATAACTGAAACTCCCACAAACCCGGGTGCCAAAAATTTCCTTTTTTAATGTGTCCCCCGCTTTTAGGGCAGTGCTGAAAATCTATCGGGGGAATTTCTGAAGGGGGGGGAGGTTAAGGGGGTAAATGGCTTGGGGTATTTTTTTGGGAAGTAATTTTCCCGCCGGGTCTCGCAGTTTATTGTTTTCCGTACGGTCACCAAAAACCCTTCGGGATCAAATCTGGGATTTTGGGCTTTTTTCCCAACCCGGCGGCTCCAGTAGGGGAAAAGCCTGAGAGGCAACTCTTTTTTCCTTTACACCCCCCCCCCAAAATCAATACGAGCCTCGACGGGACAATATGCTCCCGGGTGAGTGTGACAAAAAGTGTCAAAATCGTTAGGGAGGGTCCCCCTTTGGAGACATCTCCTTAGTCTCCCATTACAGAAATGGAAGAGCTGATGGGGCACTAAAAGCTTAAAATTTTGGGAAAGGGAGAACCTCTAAAAAGCATCTCCGAGGGCTTTAGCCACCCTCCGAGAACTCACTTCCCATTTAGCTGCCCCCGCGCTAGCCGGACCCACCCCCCCACTTCCCAAAAACATCGGTTTTGCTCTGCCCAGGGGAAACCCTGGGGTGGCCCCCAAATAGGAAATTGTCCTTGGAGAAGCAAAGGAAAGGGCCTAACTTTTCCTTTTCCCCAGCCCCTTTCCCCACCCCAATTTTGTTTGGGAAAACAAAGGAAAACAACTTAACAAAAAGGGCCCACTTGGGATCCCTGGTAGGGGAAAAGGGCCTGGGGGTGCCAAGGGCGCATTAACTCTCTTTCAAATTTCCCAAAATTTTCGAGAAGCGGGAGTAAAACCCCCAATCCACCCAAGAAAGTGCGAGTCAAAACGGGCCAGTTAAAACCCCCTTTAACATCTGGGAGATTCCCCCCCCCTGCACAACTGGCGGGATCAATTTATGTATTGCAAAAAGGGGGTTTTTTCCCCTGCCCATAAAAAACCCTTGGAGAAGAAATAAATTTAATGGGGTTTTAAATGTCTGTTTTTTTGGGAGCGGGAAGGGGAGGGCTGTAGGGGTATAGCAGCTGGGGGAAGCAGCCCAACCTTTTTTTGGCGTGACATCTCCCGGGCCAATTACTTTGGCAGTGGGCCCAAACCCTTTAAGGGTCCTGGGAGATTTTATTTTTTAAGGGGGGGAATTTATTTAACTTATACATCGAGTCTGGAGTCCGACCCACCTTAAATACCCAAAAGGGTTATGTGTTCCTGACCCCCTGGTAATGCCCTAACCCCATGTTCGCCCCGGGGGAAACGGGATAGCTTGGGGCCCAATTTTTCAAAACACTCCCCTCTTGGACACGTTTATTTTGGGTACCCTGATAGCGTGCCGAAATATCGCGGGAAAACTCCAGCACTGGTGAGAGTTTGGGTCAGGGGGGCAAAACATAAAATTTTTAGGAAATCGTCCGAAAAACAAAGGGGCCCTTTAAACCTCCTTGTCTCCTACCCGATCCCCAGAAGAGGTCAGAACCTCAAGTCCCCCCGTCCCTAAGGGTTCTAGAGCCAAATTAAAAAGAAAGGGGGGGAGAGGGGACCCCCCTGTCTTGTCCCCTTTCTGGGGGGAGTTTTTTGGGGAAAAAAAACCCGGGGTAAATTTTTGGGCCGTTGGGGCGTCGAAAAAGGCCGAGGGGGACAGACCGAAACGTCCCTGTAATTCCCAGGGTTTATCCAGGAAAAAAACCCAAAGCCAGCCCCCATCGCACGTTATCGAAGGCCTTTTCTGCATCCAGGCCCCCGGGAAACAGGCCCCCCTTCCCCGGCAATTTTTTTGGGGGTCGGACTTTTTCCCAATACCCCCTAGCACTTTCCTGTTTTTTTCCCCCACCGCCGCTCTTTCCCTTGAAAAAACCCCTTTTGGGGAGGGTCCAATCGGTGGCATATAGAAACCGCGGCCCATCGCCAATATTTTTGGGAAAAAGGATCTTCTGAAAAAAGTCTATAGGGAAAAGGGTCTAAAATGAAGCAGGGAGCACGGTTTTTCCCCTTTCTTCGGGAAAATTTTAATATTTTGCGTTTTTTTGTTTTCGGGGCAAACCCACCCTCGTTATGCAAAACGAGTTAATTTAGTGGGTTGAGGGGGGGGGTGATCTGGTCACTCAAATTTGTATACCCCCCAGAAAACCCCAACATTTTCCCGGGGGGCCTTGCCTCCCCTTCAAGTGGGGGAATAGCCATCTTAAACCCTCCTCCTCATTTTATGCCCCGAAATTCAGTTCCCCCCTCTGGAGATCTGAAAAAGGTGCGCAATTTGACTTTGGGGAGGAATCGCTGTCCATCCTCTCCCTTGAAATTGCCCCCTCGATGAGTACAATTTGGCAAAAAAATTTGGGTTTTAGCGTGCCCGTTGATCCTTACCGGCATGGAATTTGGCCCCCGGGGGGTTGGGGGAAGAGCTTGAAATGTTGCAGTTTGTGGGCCCCCTTCATAGCCGGAAAAAAGGGTTTCCCGGATTTTTTTTTCCGTACCAAAGATTTTTGAGTGAAAGTGTGCCCCTATGTATTTCCCCCCTTCTACGACTGCCCAAAGGTCAAACTCCCGCTTGGCCTGTTCCCATTCCCGTTTGGGTTTTGTCAGAGCTCCCCAAGGAAGGTCTTATGGGTCCCCCCTAACCTTTTCTGAGGGGGAAAAATTAGGCCCTCCTTCAGCTTGCGTTTATAACGGAATTAAAAGGCCCAAAAAAACCCGCCTCTAAGCACCGCTTTTGCATTTCGCCCAATAGAGTGAAGGTTTTCCCCGTGGGCCCGGTTTGGCAGAAGCAAAAGGGCATCCACCAACCCCTGACCAACCAGCAAAAATATCCGTTTTTTCAAGGGAAGAAGGAAACTTCCAAATAAAGTCTGCACCTCTCGGGAAAAAATTTCCATCAAATCCACAGAGATTGGGGAGTGGGCAGAGATGACCCTGTTCAAAATTCTGGCACTTTCAATTCTAGTTTTTGGAGGGGGTTTAGATACCAGAAGATGGTCCAACCTAGAAACCCTGACTTTGGGAACCGGGATTTTTAGGTTTTTGTCCCCCCCTCAAAACAAAGGAAAATTTCCCTCCCTCCAACATTTTGGGGATTATGGGATCCCCAAAAAGGCGGCGTAGAACTCCCTTTTCCCGACGGAAATGAAATTTTTTGCCTTCTTGGGGTGTTGGCCCCCCCCCTATCCTCAACCGGTTTTAAGACCGCATTCATGTCCCCCTCCAATAAATTTGGGGGATTGAATTTTTGGGGTCGGCACAAACCCTCTCCGCAAAACCCCCCTTAAAAATAACCCCACTTTTTGACCATTTGGGGCCATAGATATTAAAAATGCTAAGGGGCCCCATTTTCCCCCCCTTGAACACTAAGTGCGAAAACTCTTCCCTCAGTGTCGTGTTCGGTGAGACCCGCTCAAAAGGGGAAAAAATTTTTTGGGTGAGCTGACCACCCCGCCTTTCCCACGTTTGACGGGGGCCAAAGGCGTGACCCACCCCCACTTCTCCAACCGCTTTAAAGTCATCACCTGCCCAATGCGAATTTTCCCGTAGGGGAAAACCCCATCAGGGGGAAGTCCCCTTTTAAAGCCGGGTCACCTTTATTTCCCTTTATTCGGGGGAAAGGAGGGCCCCTTTTTTGTTCCAGGAGATGACCCCATATAAAGGGGATTTCCCATGTGGGGGAGCTGCGGGGGGACTTAATGTGTTAAGGGGGGAAACCCAAAGGGTTTTTGGCAGCCCCGTCGGGGGGATCAAATTTGAAACAGGAAATGGACCAGTAAAAAACGACCAAAAATTTTACAAATTCGTAAAAATGGCATAACAAAAGCAAACAATTGCCAGCTGGGGAAAAAATGTAAAATGACCCCGAAGGAGGGGTGTTTTCTTTTCCCGCCTCCAAGCCCTTGGAAAAGGGCTTCCTTTTTTTCCTTCAGCATGAAGCAAACCCCTTTTTAACAAGCGACAGTACCCCCCCCCTCCCCCCCCGGCAAAACCATTAAGCAAATAAAATTTTTAGAAATTTTTCTAGGGTTTGGCCCATGAAAAAATTAAAAGAAAGTTTCATCTCAAAAAAAGGGCAAAGGGGAAACCTGTGCTACTCCACGTCCCCTTCAAAAATTTAAAATAAATGATGGAAAAAAACTCTTGGGGTCAGTCCCCTTTCATCTCGTACAGCCACCCCCCCCTCCCCAAAACCTGATCCCGTCGGGCAGGTCGGTCCCCGCCCCCCCTTCCCCGGGGTGGGGGTTTTCCCCTTTACCCTCCCTCCGGCTGGGGGCCCCTTTTTTAAGGGGAGAGTGGGGGGGGTGGGTAGAGATCGCGGGCGAGTCCAAGAGGGTTCCCTCCTTTCCCCCTCTCTTTAAGGTCTCTTGGGAGGCAGCTGCAGTCGTCTCAGCCGATCGCGGTGGTCAGGGTGTTTTTGGGGGCGGGACCTCCCCTAAGCTGGTCAAGTCGCGTAATCCTCTTTTGCTTTTCCCCTGCTGAATTTTTAGAACCCGGGGGTGCCCGTCAGATCCAGCACCTTTAGGGTGGCCGGGTAAGAAACTGAAATCGAATCTTCTTTAAAGGAATAGTCCCGTGCAAATTTTGCTGAAGGCGCCCCTTTTCCCGGGGGAAACCCCTGCAGAGAAGTCTTTAAATAGGGAACACTTTATGTCCCCCGGGGTAGTTTGGGCTTTTTTGAAACCCCGCGATATTCCTGAGGAAATTTTAGCTTTATCAAATTTAAAATCCCGGAACCCTTTATTATCCCCCAGGGGGGGCTCTTCTGTCGTTGTTGGATTTTAAAGCTGGGGGTGTTTTTTCCCCCCGGGGTACTCGGGGTATTCTTTCGAAAAACGGCAGCCGTGTTTATGCCCAGGGCAGCGGGCCCAAATCTTCCTTTGGCAGAGGGGTTTTGGCCGCTGTTTGAAAAAATTTAGGAAACCCCACTAGCCTCAGGTTACTCCCGCCTGGAGCGGGGGTTTAAAGGGCTTTGATGCGTTCTTGCTGCACCAGTTGTGCCTTGGCGCAGAGCTTTTAGAAAGGGTGTTTTTAGAGTGCTGTTTTCGGTCCCCCAGGGCATTCACCCCTGTTCCTAATTCTTCCCAGTCGGCAGAGTGAGCTTGAACAAACCGGGTGTAGCTTGAGCAAAAAGGCCTGGGGCGGTGGAAATTTAAGAGCCCTTGCAGGTCTGGGGCCATTTGTCTTTCCACTTTTGTAGCCAGGAGCTTGTAATCAATTTGGATATTGCAGGCTGGGGTCAACGGGGCCCTGGGGCCCCTCTGAGAAAGGTCTTGGGGAAAAGGGCCTGCGTATTCCCCCCCCCCCCTTGCTGCTGCCCGGCCCCGCCCGTTGGGCTTTCTCCATTTCCCTGGCCGCACGCACTGGCAGCAGCCATTTTTTGGTGTAGCTTTCGCTGTTCCCCTGCAGCTCCGGTCTTTTGGCGCTAAAGTAGTAGATACTTCTCCATCAAGGGGGGGTTTTCTGCAAAACGTGGGGAATAATCCCCTCCCCGAATGCTGGGCCTTCTGCTATGGTTTGTCCGCAGTGGGCCCACGCTGTTTTGTAACACACTTATCTGGGGTCATGGGCCCCTTTTAAAAATTCCCAGGCACGCCCAGGGCCCCCTTTTTTGCAGGGGTGGGCTGGTCACGGCAGGAGGTTTTGTGGGGGAAACCCTCTGCTGCCCGGGGCGGACGTGCGGGGGCAGGCCGTATCAGGGGCCCCCCCCGGGGTTTTTAAACGCGCAGGGGCTGTACAGGGGAGTAGCGGGGCCCTCTTACCCCCACACCCCCGGTAGTCACCTCTCAGTGCGTTCCCCCCCGCTGTTGTTTTGGCCGCCCGGGGCCTTCCCCCGCTGGGCCCCCTTTTAGGAAAACAGGGGCCCGCCTCGCCGCTGCTCTGAGGGGCCCCGGTGGGCGCGGGAAAATCCCCGACTCCGGCGGGTTTAAATTTGGGCAGTACGCTCCGGAAGCCGGGGGGTTTCCCACGATATTTGGGCCGGTCATCGCTGCCCCAAAACAGCTATTAAGGTTTTTTTAAAATTTTTGCCGGGGGCGCGGGGGGCCGATCCTCCCCCCCCGTCCTCAACGCCGGGGCCCCCCCCCCCCCCCGGAAAAACCCAAGTCCTTTTTGTTTCTTAACTGAAGGGGGGTGAAAATCATCCAACCCTTCACTGTTCAAGCTCGCTCCCGAGTCAATCTGCTCTTACCCCCCCCTCTGTTTTGAGTCCCTGTCACTGTATCGTTCCTCTCCCTGTGCATTTTTATTTTGGGGAAGAGCTGTTTGTTTTTCATACAAAAGCCCCGCATTCAATTTTAGACAATCTTCTAAAAAAAATTTAGACACTGAAACTCTTCTCTCACAGCTGGAGGGTTTTTACAGTTTTAATCCAGTCTTCCATGAACTCATCCAGAGCACAGAATTTTGTCTCCCCTTTCTATTTTAAAAAGAAGCAACATTAGGCAAACCCAGGCACAATTTTGTTTTCTGATTGAAGGGGGACTGGGAGTGTTTTCTTTTCAGCCCGGCTTTACAGATTTAAATGTTGCCAGCCCCTTATTCTGAGTGAGAGAGGCAGGAATGCACCTGTGAATACAACTGGGGCCAGACAGAATGTAAATTAGTAGAGCCGTCAGCCAATGAAATGAAAGGAGGAGGAATCCGACTGACACTGGGGAAGTGTTTACAGAAAACGAAGATAAGGCAGACTGTGAAAACAAGACAGCTTTACAAATGACATCCAATTGCAAAGTTGCTTGTTTTCACTGTCCCCTTATTCTGAAGACCATTTAATGCAATGATACAACCCCTTTACTGTGTACAGCCACCTGGGTTCCATGGCATTGTGGTAAAATCATAGCGTTACCACAACTCAAGCGCAACCTCAAGATGCCGTTAGCTGTCCCACTAGAGAACATTGAGGTTGTGTGAAGGACAAAGTAACGCCCCCAAGCTCCTCAGGCCTTTCACACTTTCCTCCCTCTCTATGGTCTTATTATAGTTAAACTTAATTTATCTTTTGCAATTTTCTAAATACAATTTGCAGTGTGGTTCACTCCATGTTCTGCCAAGGGTAGTGACTGGCACCCTGTGGGCATATGGAACAATGCCTCAGAGCCCTCACACATACACTTCCCGCCAACTACCACAGGTCATGTGACCACAGAACGTTCCACTGTATTTGAAAATAAGCAACTGTAAAGCGTGTCACGTGACTATAGAAGAACGCAGAGAACAGTATTCCATTCATACATTCTACGCGACCTTCTAGCACTAGAGGACAAAGTGTCTCCTGTTCTCCGTAATCAGGGAGGACATATTGGCGGAGCCTATTTTAGTAACGTCAGCCGACGATGGTCTGAGGTAAAATGGAGTCTGATGGAGGTCGGCGGCGGACACATTTTGTGCACAGGTTGAATAGGCTGAATTTGACCTCGTTAGTTTTCAGCTGTAGCTGTCTCCGTACAGGTGATGTGTTGACGTTTCTGTAGCTCTGGTGACGCCCCCTTCATCACGGAAAAGGGGTGGAGTTAAATTGGATGTTACGTCAAGGTTTAAAGAGCCAGCTTCCGAGCTCCACGTTGCTGACGGGGGAGGCCGTGATGTGCACAGCGACTGGGACACCGCGAGCGGCTTAATGTGTATGAGAGCAAAGGCAGCTGCTCGGCAAGGTGAGCGATGGAGCATGTGTACTTGTCAATGTCATTGTATCATGATCCCGGACTGTCACCCTGATGCCCGGTGATCCTGGGCTGTCACCCTGATGCCCGGTGATCCTGGGCTGTCACCCTGATGCCCGGTGATCCTGGGCTGTCACCCTGATGCCCGGTGATCCTGGGCTGTCACCCTGATGCCCGGTGGTCCTGGGCTGTCACCCTGATGCCCGGTGGTCCTGGGCTGATGCCCGGTGGTCCTTGGCTGTCACCTTGATGGTCCGGGGCTGTTGTCTTGGGCTGTCACCTTGATGCCCGGTGGTCCTGGGCTGTCACCCTGATGCCCGGTGGTCCTGTGGGCTGTCACCCTGATGCCCGGTGGGCCTGTGGGCTGTCACCCTGATGCCCGGTGGTCCTGTGGGCTGTCACCCTGATGCCCGGTGGTCCTGTGGGCTGTCACACTGAAGCCCGGTGGTCCTGGGGGCTGTCACCCTGATGCCTCGGTGGTCCTGGGCTGTCACCTGATGCCCGGTGGTCCTGTGGGCTGTCACCCTGATGCCCGGTGGTCCTGGGCTGTCACCTGATGCCCGTGGTCCTTGGGCTGTCACCCTGATGCCCGGTGGTCCTGTGGGCTGTCACCCTGATGCCCGGTGGTCCTGTGGGCTGTCACCCTGATGCCCGGTGGTCCTGTGGGCTGTCACCCTTATGGTCCGGGGCTGTTGTCCTGTGGGCTGTCACCCTGATGCCCGGTGGTCCTGTGGGCTGTCACCCTTATGGTCCGGGGCTGTTGTCCTGTGGGCTGTCACCCTGATGCCCGGTGGTCCTTGGCTGTCACCTTGATGGTCCGGGGTTGTTGTCCTGGGCTGTCACCCTGATGCCTGGTGGTCCTGGGCTGTCACCCTGATTAGTCCGGGGCTGTCACCCCGATGCCCTAGGCTTCCTGATGGGATAGAGCATATGTACTTGTTATTGTAGCTTGATCCAGGGCTGTGGCCTCAATGCCCATGTGCTCCAGGGCTGTTGCCCCGATACCCTGGGCTTCCTAATGCGATAGAGCATCTGTACTTGTTGTTGTAGCTTGATCCATGGCTGTCTGCTGCCCCTGTCATACTGATGCTTTGAGGTCTCGGGCTGTCACACTGATGCCCTATTCCCTGACCCTAGTTTATAAAGGGGCTCAATGAAGCCCCTTTATAAGTTCTACTGTGTCCTCACCCTCATTGTGGCTGTTGTATTGCCTCTAACTCTCTCTCCCTCTCTCCCTCCAGAAACCATCATGGCTGGTACATGGGTCCTTCTCGCCTCCCTGCTACCTGTTCTTCTGAGCACTGTAGTGGAGGCGGCTGCTCCTGGCCCGGGGGATCAGCTGAGTGCGGCCTCCTTCCTGCAGGACATATTGGAGAGATACGGAGAGAATGACACCCTCTCATTACTGCAGCTGCAGACCCTGCTGGAAAGACTAGAAGTTGGAAGAGGTGCCCCGACGTCCAGCAACATATCACAGGTGGGTCCTATGTGAGGGGAGCACATTATTCTGACATCGGGACATTATATCACTCCATCTATATGAATATTCCTGGCGTAATTCTTGTTGCAGAACACTACAGTTTGGCCTCCTAGGCTGGTGTGGCTGATAACGGGTATAATATCACATTCAAATGTAGAGTATATAGGGATAGGATGCTTAGTCAACAGTATTATGATAGATCTTCATAATTAGGAGTATCTGCTGTGTCTTGTATCACAGTGATCAGATTTCACAACGTCTCTTTAGGACAGTCAGTACCTGTATAGTACAGTGAATGTATTGTTAGAAGAATCTGATTAATAATGCAAAAACAGCAGGAGAAAATCATTCTCAAACTGCATCTGTTGCTATAGGCACACTGGTAACAAACTTTGACGCAAGTCATTTGAGACACTATTGTCTACATTCAGAGACTGCAGTCCTGGATACAACAGGAAATCTGTTTCTTGGTTTGCTACAATATATCACTCTGCCATAGGCAGCGTGTAATAATTGCACATGCCCCGTACAAGGCAGCTGTGGAAGCCTGTATGAGGCTTCTTTCTGCCATGGCAACTGATCGCCCCCTTGTAATTACATTGTAGGGGGTGTGATCAGATGGGGGAGCGGTACACAGCACCGCTTCTGATTCAGCAAGACACCGCGGCTGCGATCGCTGCAGCGTCTAAAGTATTAAGTGCATTACGGAGCGTGGCCGCCGGCTGTACTGGACGCGGCCGCACTGAGCTGCCACACTGACCTATCTCAGGGCGGCAGGAGAGGAGCGCTGCTGCGGGAAGCCGGCTGCAGGGTTTAAGATAGCTCAGTGCGGCCGTGTCCAATACAGACTACGGCCGCGCTCCGTACATTCGGATTATAAAACGTACCCCTGTTTTCCCCCAAAGTTACATTGAAAACATAACGCCTTTTGTATCGCAAACAAAAAAGATGAACAAATTAGTAGAAAAAGTGAGTGTGAGAAAGTGTTACAGCATTCAGACCTGCAGTTGAAACCAGAACTTTACACGCACTATATAAAAAGACACATTCATGTTGTTCTCACTATCTGACTTGAAATCAGAATAAACCTTCCCCATTTTAGTTCAATTAGGAACCAAAATTATTTATATTTGCCAAATGGCAGAATAATGAGAGAATTTTTGTTCAAGGAATTTTTATTACTTTCTGCAAAGTCAAAATTTTCCATACAATAGGATTACTATGGCTTTAAACAATTTGGGACAGCCCATATGATGATGTCATGGCTTTGTAACTTCTGATAGGATTATTGCCAACATCTGAGTTACTTAGAGACACACCTGTGGATATTTTCTAAAGCACACCAGAAACACACTGCTTCTGTGTGTAACATCATGGGAAAGTCTAAAGAAATCAGCCAAGATATCAGAAAGAGAATTATGGACTTGCACAAGTCTGGTTCGTTCTTGGGTGCAATTTCCAGATGCGTAAAGGTGCCTCGTTCCTCTGTACAAACAAGATGTGAATGTCCAGCCATCATACCACTCGGGAAGGAGATGAATGTGCTTTGGTCCGATATGCACACATTAACCCAAGAACGAAAGCAAAAGACCTTGTGAAGATGCTGGCGGAAGCTGGTAAGATTGTGTCATTATCCACAGTGAAACAAGTATTGTATCAACATTGACTTGGTTATCCTTAAGCCACTCTGCCAGGAAGAAGCCATTACTCCAAAAAAAACATATAAAAGCCAGATAAATGTTTGCAAATGCACACAGGAACAAAGACCTACATTTTTGGAGGCATGTCCTGTGTTCTGACCAAACTAAAATTGAACTGTTTCGTCATAATGATCGTCGTTCTGTTTGGAGGGAAAATGGAGACGCTTGTAAGCTTAAGAACACCAACCCAACTGTGAAACACAGGAGTGGCAGCATCATGCTGTGGGGTTGTTTTGCTGCAGGAGGGACTGGTGCACTTCATAAAATAGATGGCATCATGAGGAAAGAAGATTATGTGGAAAAACTGAAGCAACATCTCCAGACATCAGCCAGGAAGTTAAAGCCTGGGCGGAAATGGGTTTTCCAAATGGACATTGACCCGAAGCTACTGCCAAGCTGGTTACAAAGTGGTTTAAGGATAACCAAGTCAATGTTTTGGAGCGGCCATCACAAAGCCCTGATCTCAATCCTATTGAGAATTTATGGGCAAAACTGAAAAGGCAGGTGCGAGCAAGATACCTCCAAACATGGCTCAGTTACACCAGTTCTGTCAGGAGGAAGGGGCCAAAATTCCTACCAACTATTGTGAGAAGCTTGTGGAAGGATCCAAAATGCTTGACCCAAGTCAGACAGTTTAAGGGCAATGCTACCAACTACTAATGAAATGTATGGAAACTTGTGACTTTGCAGAAAGTAATAAAAATGCCTTAAAAATTCTCTCATTATTCTGGCATTTGGTAAATATAAATAATTTTGGTTCCTAATTGACCTAAAATTTTATGTCCGATTGGTTTATGGAGTGCGTGTGGACAGGGAATGTGGATGTAAGGTCCTATAGACACAGAATCCCTACCTAAACTATGCTAAAATGGGATCATCTGGTATGCTTAAATTATTTCTCCACGGAAACCCATGGACTTGAGGGGGGGCTCAATGTAGCTGAAACTTTGCCACCAAATGGATATTCCAGTTGCTAATACACTGGACCTCATTTATCAAAACTGTCTAATAGTAAGACTGTCTTTGTTGCCCATAGCAACCAATCAGAGCTCAGCTAACATTTCATATACTGCTCTGGAAAAATAAAAGCTGAGCTCTAATTGATTGATATGAACTCTGGTTGCTATGAGTTCTGATTGGTTGCTATGGGCAATAAAGACAGTCTTACTGCTAGACCGTTTTCATACATAAGGCCAAGTATTCTGGACAAAGGAAAAAATTGTATTAATTTGCTTAGAAAGCTGTAACAAATATCTCCATGCTTTACCAAAGTGGCCTGATTTGTATAGAACGCCCATTTGTTTGGATATTGGTGGTGATCCAAGATCATAGATTTTACCGATTTGTGTACATAGGTCTCTCTAACCCAAAAGATAATCAGCTTCACAGGAGATAAAGTCCAGTGTGATATATTTGCAGCTACTAAGTTACTGGAAGTTCAGGACTAGTTCTGCACTTTGAATTCATTTAGGGCTACTTTTGGCCTGATCCGAATTCTGCTGGAAAATTGTGCAACCAATGGCCAGCCTTTTTTTCAGGCAGGAAAGCATGCGATCAATGACTGATGCACTTCCTTTCTCTGGAGGACTGATACCATGATTTTAGGGCATGTTCACACGGCGTTTTTGGACGAGGTTTTCGGAGCATTTCCTCGCCCAAAACCTCGTCCAAACCACATCAAAACCTCACCTGAAACACGATTCTTCAGATGAGGCTTTGATCAGGTTTTGGATCAGGTCTTCACCCATACAAATGAATAGCCAGGACAAAAACCGTGCTTCAAGTATTGACATGACACAACTTTTACATTGCTTCCAAAGAAGCGTGTAAAAACCTCGTCGTGTGTGAACTACAACGAGTTTTTACACAGGAATCAATTAACTGAACTGGGAGCGTTTTGGAAGCGTTTTGGACGAGGAAACGCTCCGAAAACCTCGTCCAAAAACGCCATGTGAACATGCCCTTACCGCCATCGTCGACAAAAGTCCGATCAGGTTGAAGCGGCCTTACCTGAATCCAAAGAGCAACACTAGTCAGGAAGTTTGGCTATAGAGCAGGTAGTTTAGATGTAAGTGCACCTGTGTACTGATGCCTCCTCTTGCCTTGGCTATGCTGGCCCATCAGGTAATATCCGGCTAATGTAACCTGGGCCGATTGCTGTCACATGCAGGATTAGTGTGGTCAGAAAGGTGCTGCAGTCACTATAAAGCTTGTACTGTTTCTACCATTCATAATTCTTGTGAATGGTGTAAAGTAGTTTATCTAATAGATTAAAACAGGCAGCAAGGCTTTACGGAACAAATGACTCTTTATAGAGACCATAATCGGCATGGCCACCCATTGTTTTCCTCTATAGCTTATTGTAGTCCTACAAAATCCACCATTAAAGTATATTCACATGTAGCAGAGGAATTTCTGCAACTTTTCCATTCTTCTGAACTGAATTTCACTCCCAGACATTACTGTGACACCATTTGCCATGTGTGAATCGGCCCTATTGGGAACCGAGACCTGCTGGACCAGAGGTGTCAAACTTATTTTCACCAAGGGCCACATCAGCATTATGGTTGCCTTTTGAGGGCCATTGTGTGGTCAGTGAAGGACCAGGATGTCCATGATTGTGTAGAAGCCAGCCCCTTCCACCTCTTCAGCACTGAGCTTCCTACCTTGGGGGTGCCTGGGTATAGCGGTCAGTGCCACCGCCTGTGTGTAGCTGAACAGAGCAGAATGGAAGTGTGTGCTGAATCCAAGATGGTGCCCGCTGACTGCGCCAGGCACAGATTATGTTCTCAGTGGAAGGACATTGTCCATCTCTGCCCGCTGTGTCTAAGCTCTCTCGGGCCCCATAAAATGACATGGAAGGCCGGATTTGGCCCATGGGCTTAGAATTTGACACGCGTGTGTGTGCTGGACTATTAGTTATTAAGGTATGTTCATACGGGGTGTTGGATCCGTTTTTAGGTGCGTGTTTGGATCTGTGTTTCGGACCCTAAACGGACCCAAACATCCATCTAACAATGTGCAGTGTGATTTACATTGCTTTCAATGTAAAACGCGCAGCGGCGTTCAGACGAGTGATTGCCGATACGTGTTTACATGCTTCCTTCTGATGCATCTTTTGGATCCGTTCATAGAATCGTCATGTCAATTCTTGATCCATTTGACGCAGCAGACGCCCTGTTTAAAACTATAGGGTGCGTTTCTGTTGCAGCTAATTTGGATGTATTTTTCGGATCCAAAAAACGGATCCAACGTGCCATGTGAACATACCCTTAGGCTATGTTCACACTGCTTAAAATGGGACGTATTTCAGTCCGTAATTACTCGCCGGAGTGCGCAAATTACAGCTGGAATCCGTCCCAGTCATTACGGTAATCCACAGTTCTCATAGAGAACTATGGATTGCGTCTCCCTGCTCGGCGAATACGCCGCGGGGGGAGACAAGTGACATGTGAATTACCAGCGGCGTATACGCGCCGCTGGTAATGAAAGTCTATGGGCCGACGAGGTGCCAGCCCCCCGCCCCCGCGCCGTAATTGCGAGGCGTAATCGCGCCCCGCAAATAAGCCGTGTGAACCCAGCCTTATTGTGTTGATCAGAGAAGTGTCGCAATGTGTTCTCTGCTTTGTCCTCTACTCCTTGCCTGCGAAATTCCAGATTATCTCGCTGACTATATTCGAAACATTCGCAGGACAAGTAGTCTTGTTTGAATTTGTTTCTGTTCCGTTTTACAATAGTTGGATCAAACTTGTGAGAGAATTTGTTCCAATCCAATATTTTTTTATTTTATTTTTTTAAACTAAAGGGAGTCCAACTTTTATTTTGAATCCCAGTGCAAATTGATTTCTGGAAACATTAAAAGCAAAGTAACCCTAAAGGGGTGTTCTCATCTTGAACTTTGATGGCGTATGGATCGGATATGATATCAAAGTGTAGGTCCCACCTCTGAGAACTGCATTAGACTTAGGAATGGGCACCTGCACGCAACTCTCCTTCTGTTCTATGGGAGTTCTAAGTACAACCGAGCTTTACTCGAAACTCTGATAGAACAGAATGGGGAACTCAACAATAAAACAAAAGAAAAAAGAAACCAGCTCACCGTCGTCTGATTAACTGCAATCGATCTCGGCTGACACGGAAGAAAACGGGGAGCTGGTCCATCCGTAGATACGAAAACTAGATCACGTATTTCGGAATACTAATCCTTACTCATAGTGTGGATCCACACTAATGGTAAGGGTAGGTTCACACGGAGTTTTTGGATCCGTGTTGGATCTCAAAATTGCATCCAATAACGCAGCGGCGATTGGACCCTAAACAGATCCAACACGTATCCAACATGCAGCTGCGTGTTGATGCAGCAGGATCGCACCCTATTGTTTATTATAGGGCTGCTGCTGCGTCTTTTGGATCAAGAATTGACATGGCAATTCTTGGGACACTCCGAAAGACTCAATGAGACACACGGGTGATCGCCGATGCGTGTCTCATAGTAAAAGCAATGTAAACCACACTGCTATTTGTTAGATACGTGTTTGGGGTCTGACAGACGGATCCAAACACGCATCTAAAAGCGTATGTTCACACGGACTCAACACGCCGTGTGAACATACCCTAAGGAGTAGTGTTCCGAAACGTGTCAATGTGGATGCAGTGCCGTGTTACCATTTTGCTATATGCCTGCTTTTTTAACTTTCTTGCATTAATAAAGTTTTAAGGATTTACGTGGAGTTGCTTGGCCTCTAGATTCTCACTGTTGGTGATATAATTTTCAGAATGGAGAGTTGTGCCCAAGCCTGACTGATTCTCTGTTCTGAACTGAGATTTTTGAGGT
Source organism: Phyllomedusa bahiana (assembly GCA_025379985.1). Lineage (NCBI taxonomy): Eukaryota > Metazoa > Chordata > Amphibia > Anura > Hylidae > Phyllomedusa > Phyllomedusa bahiana. The sequence continues at coordinate 137,338 of JAODAL010000651.1, forward strand.
CCTGTTCTTGAGATGGGTGTGGGTCCCGCACCTGTCACATTTGTATGGCATATACGACTCATATGCCATAAGTACAAGCTGGGAACACCCCTAAATGGTTAGTTTAGAGAAAAATTTGGGATTGGGACAGATTTTCTCACTGGTTTGTTTGAACTATTGTTAAACTGAACAGAAACCAATTCAAATAACATTACTGTTCTGGCAATTGTTTCTACTCTAGCCAGCGAGATAATCTGGAATTTTGCAGGACAAGGAGCAGAGGACGAAGCAGAGATAACACATTGCGACACTTCTGATAGTCCAGCGCACATGTGTCAAAATCCAGACCCATGGGCCAAATCTGGCCTTCCACATCATTTTCTGGAGCCACGCGGGTGTTTAATATTTAATCGTAGTGATATGTCATAAAATTGTGATATGGAAACCCTCCTTTAATGCTATTCCAAGCCCTAATTTTTTTTTTTTTTTTTTTTTATAACCGGTTTTTAGGGGTTACCTCGCTGTTAAACAGCACTCCTGTTCTGGTAACACTTCCAGTCTGTAGTCACATCCCATGTCCGTTCCGTTACTGTAACATAGGGATTACCCCAACGTGGCGTCACTTCCAGTTATCACAACACCAGGAGCACTGCTGGACCAGATTGATGCGTTTACTCGTAAAAAAAAAAAATTAAAATGAACCCTAACATAGGTTTAGATTATATTTTTGCCAAAATCAGATTCTAGGTACCCAAATTCAATTACTTATATTTGGGTTGAATTAGACAACCAAAATTCCGGATACTGGATTTTTTTCCGGTGCATGTTACCAATTGCTTTAAAATTAATCAACATGGATTTATTAATTATTGGGAAAATCTAGTCAAAATATCCTCCTGACAGGCCCTATGTACATACTAGGGCAGCAAAACTCATCTTGTACATCCCAACAGCACCATGTCTCCTCTGATGGGTCTTAAAGGGGTTGTCCCATGTCACACATTGAAGGCATGTTATTCTCACTAGTGTGTGATAGGTGCAGGTTTCTATCTTGAGAACAGACCCGAAAGTCTTTGTTGCAAAAGGAGAGGAGGTCGCCGCTTGCTCAGCTGTATTTTGAACTCCTACAAAATTAATGAGTTCCGACTGCCTTTTCTACCGATATGCCATCAATGTGTGACATGTAACACCCCTTTAAGGATGTACATGGTTTGTTGACCATGATGTGTAAGATTCCTTGCCCTGTATGACTACAATTCTCCAAAGGAGAGTCCAGCACTTGTGAGATAAAAAAAAATATATCCAGCTTTATTTTGAATCCCAGTGAAAACAGATTTCTAAAAACATTAAAAGCAGTCAAGTCTTCTGAAGCAACACATATTGCACACACTCCTCTACGCGTTTCGAGCCTCATGAAATAAAGAGCTATTGGTCACGACTGAAACGTCCTTTGGAAGATTTCTCCACAGCCAATAAGGGTTCTTCTGGGCACCATGTGTGATACTATGCGAGCAATCTCTTCTTCTGTTTTGCTTCTGTGCCCACAATCCTGCATGTGAGATAGGAATGGTTGTCCTGGTAATCAGCCGGATCACTTTTGGAGTCCACAAGCCTCATTTATCAAAACGGTCTAACTGTAAGCACTTGTTCACACGGCGTGTTTGGATACGTTGTTGGATCCGAAAATTGCATCCAAAAACGCTGCAGCAGTCGGATCCAACACACAGCTGCGTGTTGAATGCAGCAGGATCGCACCCTATAGTTTATTATAGGGCTCCTGCTGCGTCTTTCGGACCAAGAATTGACATGACAAATCTTGGGACGGATCAAAAAGACGCAGTGAGAAGCATCAGTGATCACTCGTGTGAACACCTATACGTGTTTCTAATAAAAAGCAATGTAAATCACACTGCTATTTGTTAGCTGCGTGTTTGGATCCGTCTAGGGTTCGACAGATGGATCCAAACACGTATCTAAAAGCGCATGTTCACACGGACTCAACACGCTGCAACAAACACGACTGTTTCTATAAATGAGGACTAATCGTATAACTTTTCTATCCCTCTGTGAAAGTTTTAGGCATGAAAAGAATTATTCGTGACTATAGCCGCTCTGTAATTATACTGGTTATACGACTCCAATTGCCCAATATTGTTGGTGTAAAATAGAAGTATCTGATGGTATAAAGATAATGAGAAATGTAAAGCCTGTTATTAAATTGTTTTAATTAGTGCTAGTAAATTACGTCTCTAAATCTGTGTGCCCACGACAACACTTCCTGTTCTGCTCTCGACTTGGTGCTGTCAAAGGAACATCCTTAATCATATTCATCAATGTTTCCATGTAGAGAGGATATGGACATTGATTTTGATGTCCTAATGCATCCTTGTCCTGAGGGTGCTTTCACACAGTGCGTGTTTCTGGATGTGGTTTTTTTTGTACAGCATTAATTGCTGTGCGTTTCTGCACAAAAAAACATGTGCGTTTTTGATGCGGTTTTCCGGATGCATGTTTTTGGGGGGGTTTTTTTGTGCAGAAAGGCACAGCAATTAAAGCTGTACATTGCTGCTCCAAAAACGCATCTCTGTGTGAAAGCAGCTTAAGGGTATGTTCATATGGCATATAGTAGTGCATACTGTGCGTGCCTCTACATGCCTGGTGTTTTAGAAGTACGCACTGGCCCGCCCCTATTCACCATCGCTTTCCCCTGTGCGTAAGCATCAGCAAGAAACGGTGCGTAAGCAATGAGTGATATGATTTAACCGTATTTGCGGGTTGTACTTCGGGCGCAGTTACGCCCCTAAATACACTGTGTGAACATACATTAAACCTGAATGCCGCTCAATCCATAAAGCAGGGTATTAAAGGGGTTGTCTCACTACAAAGATTGCTTTTTATGTTAAAGATCTTGCAAAAACAAGTCACTTTGCAATATATATCAATTAAGTGTCCTACCTATTCCTAGATATCCCCTCCTGTCCATGGGCTGCATCAGGTCGCTATAGCTACAGACCTGTTTGATCTCTCCTGATAGGCTGCCAGCACTGGTTGCTATAGCTACAGACCTGGCTTCTACTGCAGCCAAGTAGAAGCCAGTAAACCCGCTCCTGAGTTCAAAGTGAAACCAAGAAAACAGGACTGAGGTGAGATGAATCAATGTAGTGAGACAACCCCTTTAAGTGTAACTTTACCTGTACATGTGATCTACAATATCATTAAGAAGGTGGGATATACATTTTGCTGGATTAAAATGCCCAGCTGTGCTTTTCTGAACCCTCTGTCTTATGGCTAGACCGATACCTAGACAAACTGATTAATAGAATATATTACCCGAAAATGATTATGTTCTAATAGTCTGACACTTCTTGTTCTGTGAACTTTTCAGCAGTCTCCTCATTATCAGCACAGGCAGGATTACATTGAAAGGTGACACCAATGTGTATAGATAACACGGGATCCACGAGTCACAATAGTAGATAGTCACAGCCAAGACTGGGACAAGGTATTCTGGTGCCCCTGGCAAATAAAGCATAGAGCCCCTCTCACCCCCACCCCAATGGAAAACGAAGAATGAACCTTTTGGGGAGGGTCCGGTTTAGGATTCCAGAATATTCTGATCTCTGCAGTAAGAATCCATTCCTGCTTATTGTGGTGTAACCTTCATAGGTCGTATCTGAACTGTCCACTTCGATATCATTACCTATATGACTCTGCTTCTTCCTTTAGTGTCTCAGCGCCTCCACCCTGTTCTCTGCTCATAACCTTACCTCCAATTCTACGGTGGACGCAGGAGGTCTCCAAAGTCTCTGCCCATCAATACTCCAACAGTTGGAAACCAAAGCGTGCCAGGAGAGCACCGTCCTTCACAATGACACCGAGCCCGAGGGAAGGCCCAGCAGTGCTGAAGGTAAGAAAGAGAGGTCCTGACTCACAGGCCCATGTGGAGCAATAGGCCAGACTTGGCTTGTCCTTCTTCTGTGTATCCAACAAAGTCATAATTGGAGATGTTGCATGTTTAAGTCCAGGTCTTCAGGAGAACGGGGTGATGGACACTTGCAGTTCCTTGGCCTGTGTTTTTTTTTAATTTATTTTTTTCTCTGTTCCTTTTGATTACTGCATAGTGTTTTCGCCTTGATAAGCAGTATGAAGATACCGATGTGAACCTTGCAGCTGCTTTTTTTTTTTTCCATACCACGTCCTTGTAAGACATATGGGTTGGTGTTTACTGTGCTTCCTTCTGTCTAGGTTCTCTTCAGGACAAACGCCTCTATGAAGAACTCTGTGGGCTGTACAGACTGAGTCACGTCGTTATAAGGGATTTCTTGTATAGAAATCAGAAATTATAGATCTGTTTTATGTTATTTAATGAGGACCTCGGACACCTCCTGACATGTCTGTTGTAGTAAATAGTTCCCTGTGAAGTAACATTTCTGGAGCCTCTTCTCTTAGGCTAGGTCTACATAGCACAAGGTTCGGGGGTCGGATTTTTCAGTGGATTCCGTATTTAGAATCTGACAAATCCGATTGTACCCAGTGCTGTGCAGCCCTCAATAGAAAATCCGTGCTGTAGTCTACACAGCACATATTATTTTTTACTGAGAGGAAACCTAAATTGGCAGCGGAATATAGAACATAGAACCATGCAAAAAAAAAACAGTGCTGTGAACATGCTGTCGGATTTTGGGCGGCATTTTCATATTGCTGTGTGGACTTATGTCTACATGGCACGTGTTTTTGGTCGGAACTTCAGTGGATTCAAAATCTGACTCTAACCTGTGCTGCTTATACAGCAATAAAAAAAAAAAAATCTGTGCTGTAGTCTACACAGCACAATTTTTTTTTTTTTTCCCGTTCCGTTTTAAAATCCAGCAGATTTTAAAACATGCTGCATATTTCGTGGTATTGCCGTCTGATTCCCATACAGTCAATGTACAGGGACGGCGGCAATTCATAAGACCGACCGTTTTTTTTTGTTTTTTCTAGCGTCCATTCCTCCCTCTATAAATTAAAAGCAATATATGCCGAATACAACGTATAGTTCTGCACAATAAAACATTTCTGAAAAACACAATGTGAACCTGGGTGCCACTGGCTTGGTTGCGGCATAATATATATTATAATAATATATATATAATATATATATAATATATATATATATATAATATATAATATATATATATAATAATTCCAATACCAGTGGCACACCAACTGCTAAAAGGGCTATACAATACATGGAAACCTCTAAATACAAACACACATTCATTCCTCACTTTCCAAACAGTTTAGATAAGTGAAAGAAGCTTGCTGGTAATAAAGCAGTTTAATTGCACCAAAACAGCGCTGTGAGAAAGCATCTTCTCTAATATTTCACAGGGAACACAAGTATTTGCAAAAGCAGACCTATTAGGAATGGCCTCAGGTTCCCCGCTTCTTTTTTTTTTTTTTTTCTCTTTTAATTTCCACCTATACAGTAATTGCCAGCAGATTTATGGAGGGTCTTGCAAATCTGGCTCTTAATTTGGGAGCCTTAGGTATTAAATATTGCTGTTTGTGTCTTGGTCACTGAGTAGTCCATGTCTTATTTGCTTCTGTGTCCCTATACTGCATACACATCCCTCACTTTGTCCTCTTGTCTCGCAGTCTGGGGTATTGGGTTCGCGGCAGTCACCGTGATCAGCCTGTCCTCTCTCCTGGGTGTGTTCTTTGCCCCATGCGTAGAGCGACCAATCTTCCGACGACTCCTTATCTATTTCATCGGCCTGTCCATCGGGACGCTGCTGTCCAATGCTCTCCTGCAATTGATCCCAGAGGTGCAGTACCAGTTTACACCACAGAGGGAGCACATGCTCTACAGAACCTTCACATACACTTCTATATATCATGGTGGGGGGATTAGGGGATGTTAAAATTGTCTTCTCACTACCTCATTAAATAGTTTATTTTTCCATTACATATATGTATAAATTATTCCCTGCATAACAAATCCTCATTTAGTGCACAGATACACATAGCATCTGCCTTCATGTAATCCTTATAATCCATTTTATCCAATACAAGTTACACCTTCATGTAACTAAGAGGGGGGACAAGTCCTAAATTCTAATACACTTCTATCGTTTGTGATCGCGTCTCAGAAGCTGTTGCCTCCATTCCCCCATGTCCTTGATGAGCTGACAGATCTGTCTTTAATTCAGTGTATGCGTTTATGAACTAATCCGCTGGCCGCCATTTTGGGAGATGAGCCCCTAGTATATTGGCATTATACTAATCCTGAAAGGATAATTCCCCCTGATTTATTGGTTCATATATCAAAATGGCGGCCACCAAATGTTAATATATTCTCTCAATCAGAATCACCGTGCAGCGAGGTGTCTACCGGCCTCTACAGAATACAGTGTATAGAGAAATTGTGTTTGATATTATTGTTTAATTTCATGTATTAATTAATCCTTTTCCTTATAGGGTGTAATTACTGTCCGTGTTTCTGCTGTAGCCGATGCTCCTTTTGCTGTGAGTTAATGGGACCCTGTCATATCGAACATACTATCTGATCGGCCAGCAGCATGATATAGAGCTGAGCAGACTGATATTTAGTTTTGTGGGAAAGATTTAGAAGACCAAAACACTGCAAAAATAGAATAACTATCACTGCAAAAACTTTTCTCAGCTAAAATATTACTTTTAATAAATATAATTAAATATAATGTGTGATATAGTCCAAAACAATACCATATAAACAATGTACAATGTATAATACTCCAAAGGGATAACGGACATAGAGGGGATCACTAGTTTGATGTCATCACTCCTCCAGTCCAATCTGACAGCGGAGTCATCGCCCTGACAAGAGCGGCTCCACTATAATGTACAGACTCCGTCAAAAATATCAATGCACAAATAATACTCAAAAGATGTAAATTAAGAAAATAACAGAAACAAAGAATACCACAAATAAAGAAAAAACCTCAAACAAAGAATACCAAAGATAAAGAAAAGGTCCCATCTGAAGGTTCATCAGGGGACAAAAAATGTACGAACAACAAAATAATGAATATAATAAATAAAGATAGAAAAAAAACAAGTCCCAAAATATATGATCACAAAAATGGCACTATGGATAAATAACAGCATAAAGATACTTAGCTGCTGTGCAAAACGTATGGCACATCTTTTGTCCCCCTGATGAACCTTCCGATGGGACTTTTTCTTTATCTTTATTTTTGGTATTCTTTGTTTGTGTTATTAACTTAATTTACATGTTTTGAGCGTATTATTTGTGCATTGATCTTTTTGAGGGAGTCTATACATTACAGTGGAGCCGCTCTTGTCAGGGCGATGACTCCGCTGTCAGATTGGACTGGAGGAGTGATGATATTAAACTATTGATCCCCTCTTTGTCCGTTATCCCTTTGGTGTATACATTGCATATTGTTTATATGGCATTGTTTGGACGATCTATGGGGGGTATATCACACATTATATTTATTAAAAGTTTTATATTTTAGCTGAGAAGATAGATTTATAAGACACTAGCCTTTATTCATTTAAATTCCTGTTTATTCTGGGTTAATGAGTCCAGTGGGCGGTCTTATCAGTGACAAGAGTTGCTGTCAATAACTGATCAAACCGCTCATTGGACTCCTTAACCCAAAATAAGCAGGAATTTAAATGAATAGTTTACACATTTTATTAAAACCTTTCAAACAAAACTGTCTATCAATCTGCTTAGCTCCTCCTGCTTCATAACCTGATCTGGACAAGTTCCCTTTAAACAGATAAATGCAGAACGAGATTATTATAAATCTTGGATGTCCCGACATCCTCCTTAATCTTGTTCCATCCACTCCATTACTAGCCTAAACAATCACAAGGCATTATGGGAAAGGAGCTGAGAAGCTCAAGCGCCCTCTAATCGATGTAACAAATCCTCAATTCGCTTTTGACCCACTGAGTCTTCAGAAATCAAAAGGGATATTAGCCAAGCCAGTAGCACCCATCTTCAGACAGCTATTTCAGGGTTTTGCCCCTCATAAGAGCAGACTGTACTGGCTGGCTGGGTGGGAGGCAATGAGTGGCTTAGAAAGGGAAACATCTCTCCTTAGGGAGAGCACCAAATTGGTGTGTAGAGTTTTGAATTGCATTTTTGCCCTCTACTAAGCATCTGCATATCACAAGGCATTATAGAGGGCGCTTGAGCTTCTCAGCTCCTTTCCCATAATGACTTGTGATATACAGATGCTTAGTAGAGGCCAAAAAGGAAATTCAAAACTCTACACACCAATTTGGTGCTCTCCTCAAGAAGAGATGTTATCCTTTCTGAGCCACTTATTGCCTCCCAGCCAGCCAGTACACTCTGCTCTGCACTGAGGGGCAAAACCCTGAAACGGCTGTTTGAAGATGGGTGCTACTGACTTGGCTAATATCCCTTTTGCTTTCTGAAGACTCAGTGGGTCAAAAGCAAATTGAGGATTTGTTACATCCAATAGAGGTGCTTGAGCTTCTCAGCTCCTTTCCCATAATGCCTTGTGATATTCAGATGCTTAGTAGAGGCAAAAAAGGAAATTCAGAACTCTACACACCAATTTGGTGCTAGCCTAAACAATAGGACATAGTCTGAATTCTATGGGTGGCTGCTTGCTGCAGCAGAAACCCTTCTTTCTGCAATGGAGATCAGATTTTGTTTCTTTTTAGGACTATCTGCTACAGCAGAATTCGCTGTTTCTGATTTTCCTATCCCTCAGTTATGTATGGCTGGGGCATTGGATCCTGTATGAAGAAGAATCCTTTATAATCTAGTTTTAATGTACTGGTTCAACTGCCCTTGGTCAGGAGATTGGTGAAAATCATAGGCCTCATGCACATTGAAACAGTACTAAAATGTACAATACATGTAGTCATATAGCCATGATGGTAGATTTAAATTGGTTGTACAAGATTAAAAAATGGCATCATTTTTTCAGAAATGGCGCCACACTTGTCCATAGGTGGTGTCTGGTATTGCAGTTTGGCTTCATGGGCGGTACAGTGGCTTAATGGTTAGCATGGTTACCTTGCAATGCAGCTCAGCAAGAACAGCATCATATTAGCGTGGGTCTCTTCTGAAAACCTACTGCTAGGTCAACTTTGAATTTAGATTGTGAGCCCCAATGGGGACAGAGACCGATATGAATTATGATAATCTCAGTGTTGTGAAATATGTTGGTGTTTAGATAAAGGAGTCAAATTAAGTGATTAAAATGAAGACCTGAGCTGCAATACCAAAAGCAACCTGTGGACAGGTGGGGCGCTGTTTCCTAATAAAAACAAAAAACCCAAGTTTTTGAAATTCTGTAAAACCTTATTAATTAGGAAAGAAGATGAATTCTCTTGGGTTGTTATATTTCGGCGTCACTACGGTTATATGTGCATGAAGCTTATGACTGTGTTGATGTGATCAGACTGTCTATGAAATCGAATTATAAATAGTCTTTGTTCTGTCTCCCCTCCCTCTTTCCGTCCTTTTTTTTTTTTTTTTTTCCTTTTATAACGTTCTTTATTTCCCCCTGTTGTATGTACCTCTTTCCTTCCTTTAGTGTGGGGTTATGGCTTCCTATGTGTCACCGTCATTTCGCTCTGCTCCCTCTTGGGGGCTGGCGTGGTTCCCTTCATGAAGAAAGCCTGTTACAAGCGTCTTCTCCTCTTCTTCATTGCTCTCGCCATTGGGACCCTTTATTCCAACGCTCTCTTTCAGCTCATCCCCGAGGTATGGGGGACCGTGTACAATCCTGAGACTGAGTGCGCATGCTGTGCTGACTGTGGATGTGGTCTAGTGCATGTAGAGTATTAGTGCATTTGTACAGCATTTCCGAATTACTATCCACATAACATGAGGGGTGACTTTACCAATACTTGGTTTTACTTATTCGGTACTACTTTTGACTTTTAGCTTATTATTTCTCCATTCACAGCTAAATCAAGGGTTTTACAGCTTTGTCTTTTAAAGTGTCCCTTCGGATCAATGGGACAGGAGAGGTCCTCTAGATCAGAGGTATCAAACTCCTCTTAACTGAAGGTCACATCCGCATCATGGTTGTCTTTAAAGGGGGTTGTCTCACTACAAGGATTGCTTTTAATATTAAAGATCTTGCAAAAACAAGTCACTTTGCAATATATGTCCATTAACAGTGTCCTACATATTCCTAGATATCTCCTCTTGTATGGGCTGCATCAGCTCCTCAGGTCACTATAGCTACAGACCTATTTGATATCTACTGATAGGTTGCCAGCACTGGTTGCTATAGCTACAGACCTGGCTTCTTCTGCAGCTTAGTAGAAGCCAGTAAACATGCCCCTGAATTCAAAATGAAACCAAGAAAACAGGACTGAGGTAAGATGAATCGGTGTAGCAAGACCACCCCTTTAAAGGGCCTGGATGGTGGCTAGGGTGCCCAGGTTGGGCTGTTGGAGCTATGCCACTGCCTGTGAGTTGTTGAACAGAGCAGTGTGGAGGTGCATGCTGGAGATCAATTCCCTGGGCTGGTGCCTCTGCCGAGTGCCAGCTGCTTCCTCCAAGGATAGTGGAGAGCAGCTCCTTCCAATACACTTAGGCTATGTTCACACGATGTATTGCGGCACGTACAGTACACGCCGCAATACATCGTGTGTTTCGAGAGCTCGCGCTGATCAGCTTTAGCCCGCCGGCCCCATAGGTATGAATTATAAATAAATTACATGTCACTTATCGCCCTGCGCGTACAATGCGATCGTATTGTACAAGCGGGGAGAGGAGGCGTAGTCCATAGTTCTCTATGAGAACTATGGATTACCATAATTGCGGGCGCATTTTGAATTGCACCCCAAAATAAGCCATGAAGGAGCAGAATCGCTTGTCGAAGCACTGTAACAAGTTAAAAAAGAGAAACCAGCTTTCAGTCCAAGAAGGTAATTGAGAAAAAAAAATGTACAATTCTTTTATTTAGAACATATTAAAAAAAAAAAAAAAAAAAACATAAATTTTGTTGTAATACACAATATATAAATATATATATTTTTAAAATATATATAAATATATATAAATATATAATTATATATATAAATATTTATATATATATTATATAAATATATAGAGAAAGCAGCCCACTCCAAAAAAAATGTTAAAAAAAGCAGGGTCCAGCGAAAAAAAAAAAACAGGAACCGGCCCATTCCAACAATATACAAATGGAAAAAATCTTTTGCAGCCCTTCGGTAAATTCAAAAAAAATAAAAATTTATTTCCACATGTCACAGAACCCACTTTCAGCCCCTCCACAAAACCGTTTCAAGTATCAAATATGCAAAAACTCACAATATATATAAACAAACCAAAAACCCATCAAATTTAACATTTAAATTTGTGATAAAAAAAATACAATACAGCATAATACAGGGTAAAAAAGAAAGTGAAAAAAAAAAATGTGAATATAAAATTTAAAGGCAATATTTCCGATAAAAAAACATTACCAAGATGACCATTGATACAGTTAAATGTTAAAAAAAAGGGGGGGGGTTCTAGGTCCTTACCTCCAAACAAAAAAACTAATACCTTGTTATCTGTTGCAAAATGCGGCGTCCAAGAAGGTAATTAGAAAAAATGTACATTCTATTTATTTAGAACATATTAAAGAAAATAACTTAAAATAAAATAATATGAGGAAGTCAATAACTACGGCACACTCACACTATTAAATATAATATATATATATTAATATATATTATTATATATAGTAAGTATATGAAGATTGTAACAGTAGATAAATAATAAAAAAAAATCCACTTTCACTCACAAAAGATAGAAGTAAAAAAAGAAAAGTGTGCCTTATTCCATGTCCGAAGGCCTTTGGACATGGAATAAAGGCACACACGCGCACACACACACCATGCTGACGCGTTTTGGATTACTCACTGTAAGTAATCAGATAATCTGAAACGTGTTGGTGTGTTCAACACTTGTTTAATGCCGGCTATGACCATGGTTCGCGTGGTGATGTACAGATATACATTTTTTTTTTAATATATTCTAAATAAAAGTATTGTGGGGTTTCTAACATTTACCTTCTTGGATTGGAAGCTGGTTTCTCCTCTTTGAATTTGCTGATCCTTCCACATCCACAACTTGTCCATCACTGCTCACTCTTCTAAGCTCTTGAGGGCCACATAAAATGATGCAAAGGGCCGGATTTGGCCCACGGGCCTTGAGTTTGACATATGCTCTAGATGTTCTTTGTAAACACCCTCCATTCTGAACAGAGGTTCTCCCCATATTAACTTAAATTCCCTAATAGGGTGTATAAAAATGGGTTTTCTAAACTGGACAACCCTATTAAGTATGTCTGTTGTCTACACTACTGTTAAAGGGACACTGCCATCGAAAAGTTTCTGTTTCCACATTGACAAGCAATACGTAACTATTCGTATGGATTTTTATTCTAACTTCGGTAGCTTGTGTTGTTTTGTTTTGTTTTTTGTTTTTTTGTCTTGTCATTTAAGGTCCCCTAAAAAACAATCAAAATGATCACAAAAAGTCATATGTATCGCAATAAAAAGTACTCTTCAGCCTGCAAAAAAATGCCCCTCACTCAGGTCTATGGGTCGAAGTGCAAAAAAGTTATTGGTCGCAAAAAGTGGCGCCAGTGTCAAAAATAGAAAATATTTGTTTTTTGTTTTTTTACCGCAATATAACATATATCTCACATATTTGGCATTGCCAGAATCATATCAACCTGCAGAATACAGATGACACATTTATACCAGAGAGTAAGCGCCGTAAAAAAACAACAACCCGCAAACATGATGCAAGTTTTTTTTTTTTTTTTTTTTTTTTCACATTTTAACGCACTTAGAACTTTTTTTTTGCAGTCTATGGTAGGTAAATGACACCATTAGAAAGTACATATTGTTCCGCAAAAAAAAACAAAACGATCAGCGGCTGTCATTTTGGGTGGAAATTTACCATTATCCCTATTTTGAGATACTCCTGGGCCGCCCATTGGAAGGTAGATCTACAGCTTTTGATGTTAATGGAGAAGGGTCAGACATCTCAATATTGTATGGGATAAGTAAAACCTTCACAAACTTGTGTAAAATTTTATGCAAATGTTGTCAAAAATTTTCAGAACTGAAGATTTATTTTTATTTTTTTCCCATTTGTAATATAGGAAGGGCCCTGTGCTTCTCCAGGTGGTCAAGTTCACATGTGTTGACATGCTGGGCTCGGCTATTTGGGAGTCATAACATTGGCTGGAGAACAACAGGTGCTTTACCTCTGTTAAAGGGAAGTTCCACTTTTTTTAATGCTTGCTGTGTGTGGGTTTTTTTTTTTTCTCTTCCCTTCTCTTTGGTAATTGCTTGAATGGCAATCGTGATTTTTTTTTTTTTCTTTTACACTCAAGGATTATCTATGAATATTGCTACTGTCCAGCTTCTGAGACCCCCACCTCCAGTCAGCTTGATTGTTTACCAGGCACAGCTCCATACTGTTTAGTGGCTGTGCCTGATACTGCAGGTTAAAGTTTTTACAAAATCTTTGTAAACCGTAAAGCAGATGGTGAGGATGTTGGGAGCTGGTCCTCCACCAATCTGATAGTGATGACCTATCCTAAGGATAGGCAATCCATATTGACCGTCATCCCTACATTGACTTACATGTACCTCATAAATTGAGTCGGATGTTTGGAGGAGGTTCAGGCCTTAAACCCATTCCATGCATGTAGGTCAGAATCTGAGATCACTCAGGCCCCATCCATTTACCCACTTAGATGCTGCGATGCAATAGGGGCTGTGCCGAGACCAGTCCGTCACTCAATTAGCCCACCCCTGTGTAATAGAAATGCAGCTACAGGCCAATACACTGCAGTACTGTATATTGCATTGTAGTACTGATCAACTCCCCTAATGAGACTAAAAATTCAATGAAGACCTTTTTGGGAAGCCTTAAAAGTATATAAAAAAACCCCACAAATACATTGAAATGCAGTGAAACAAAAAATGAGAAAGTTGACGGGCACCAGGCCTGAAAAAGCCTTAGTGAACAAAGGGGCTAAACAGGAAAACTTCTAACATCTCTTGGTTGTTATATGCACACTGATATTCTGTAAAACGGTCATTCATTTACTTCTATAGCACCAACATGTTCTCAGGCGCTGTACAGATATTGGCATCTTCTTGATTGGAGGCAGTTGATGGGGAGACAGGAACGTTGCAGAGAATAGGAATATTTCGGCTTCAAGTTCCGACTGATCGTTGCCACACAAGCAATTCCAATGTAACGTATTGGGGAATTGCTATTTAAGCAATCCCATAATCTATTCTGAGCAGAAGCTGCAATGGTGGAATTTCACTTTCTATGTTATCTGTCTTTGATCTGTACAACCCCGTAAAGTGAAATATTTTATTAACACCCATTATGTCACTGTTGGGCACTGACTCTTGTTTTTTGCTGTACCGCAGGCATTCGGTTTTAACCCGCTGGAGGATGCATACGTATCGACGTCCGCTGTCGTATTTGGAGGGTTTTATCTTTTCTTGTTCACTGAAAAGGTCCTGAAGATGCTTCTGAAGCAGAAACATGAGGTAATGTCTCGGCCGTGATGGCGCACTGTTTAGTTGAGGACTGGTTCATTTCTCTTCGTTGCGGTCATGGATGTAGTGAAAGTATTACAAAAGGGGTCCAGGCTCAAAGTGAGGCAATGGCTCATTTCTGTTTTACACTCGTGAAGTATTTTTTGGTGATGCCAGTGCTGTTAGATGGGCATGAAAGCACCCAGGTCACCACTGGCACCTGTGACATATGCAGTCTTTAGAGAGCAGTACTCTATTGGGTGAATACCTCCAAGCTGAGGTGGCATGTGGTATTAAATGGTGCTAAATAGCTAACATATTACAGAGCTATTTCCTATAAAAGTATTGCTTTTCGGGTTTGGGTTGATGTCCATATCAACCCGAATATAACTGATTCGATTTCCATAGGCCTGAACTGAATTGCTAAAAAAAACAAAACCCTTACCTTAATTTGAGCTTAAAGAGGCTGTTTCAGAGCCAAAAGCAGATTCAGATTAAGGCTTCCTGTCTTTTTCTGGTCAGGCTGTATGTGGTTCCATAGCAGTGATTAGCATTCACAGCTCTTCTAATAGCACTGACATGAGAGCAGGAGATGTTATCTATAAGTACAGAGTTCAGAGTAAACAAAAGAAGACTAATTAATTGTTTTTGAGAAGTCTGTTTTCTTAAGCTGCCAGCAGCCCGACCTGTCATCATCCCTGTTATCTGATAAGACACAGCAGAGGGAGAAGGGGAGAGCAGGATGGTAACCTAGAGAAACTTGTGTGCACTCAGATTCTTTATTTCCTCAACAAAGCCAAAAAAATAAAGCAATTAACGTTCCCTACATGTTCAAAGCTAATCTTTGTAATGAGACAACCCCTTTAATTCAGGTAAGCATTTTAGGGGGTTAATGTACCTTGCAGTGTCGCTCCTGCTGCAGTATCACTTCCAGTTTCCCTTGCTTACGCCTGTAGTTTGGGAACTGGAAGTAATGTCAGATATGACCCATGATGATCAACGTCTCTTCCACTTTCCCTGAAAGGGTAACCTAGGGAAACCAAAAGTGAGACTGGACAGTCATACCGGAACTGATGCAGTGGTGCGAGCAATGCCAAAAGGTAAGTTAACCCCTAAAACAATCGAAAAACCTTAAAGGGTTGTCTCACTACATCGATTCCTCTTGCCTCAGTCCTGTTTTCTCAGTTTAATTTTTTAATTCAGGGGCATGTTGACTGGCCTGCAGTGCGGAGCTGTTGATCACACCAGGTCTGTATCTATAGCGACCAGTGCTGGCAGCCTATCAGGAGAGTTCAAACAGGTCTGTAACTTTAGTGACTTGAGGAGCAGGCCATACAAGAGGGGATATCTAGGAATAGGTAGGACACTGCTAATGAACACATATTACAAAATGACTTGTTTTTGCAAGATTTTTAGCATAAAAAGCAAACCTTGTAGTGAGACAACCCCTTTAAGTCTAACGAAGTGTTGGGGATAGGTTTAGAGACGGGGATAGGATTAGAGAAAAAATTAAGGTTTAGGACGTCCCACACCTGAATTTTGGCTGTCGAACTGAGCAGGGCTCTTTTTGAGCAACATTAGCTATAATAAATGTTATGTTGCATAGATAGTAATTAGCTGAACATTGTCACAATTGCTCTCTTTAGGTGCAATAGAGGTGCTAGGAATCCCTATCCCTCAGGACTCGTCTGCAGACCTGTCAGCAAATTTATGACCATTGGCAGCATACAGGCAGCCATCTCCTTATGACATGTGAGGCATAAAGAGCGCCCCATAGACTTTTACGCGTGCACTACACTAAATCCTATAACACATTGGATATTATGGCTCTTAGCATTCTCAGTCTCTTGGGGGTCTTCATTGCCCCCAAGACTAAACTTCTTTCTTGTAAACCTTGCATAAAGCCTGTAACAATTGAACATTGCTGCTGTGGTTTCTGTATTGTTTGTTGGGTAGGTACCTGTGGGTGGGTGACTGAGCGGAGGTCTTGCATTGAGTGGTGTGAGCATTATACCATGCCATTTTGGCACTCCTATGCTAGGTACATATAGCTAGTGTAAATGATTCATACATTATGTTCTCTTCTCAGCATGGGCACAGCCATTACACAGCCGATACCAGTAAACGGGATGCTGAGGAGGGGGTGACGGAAAAACTACAGAATGGCGACTTGGATCACATCATTCCTCCACCAGCTGGCAGCGAGTCCGACCTCCGACAACACCTGGGCGATGAGAAGGTTGTAGTGGGCTCCCTGGCTGTGCAGGCTAGTTACACATCTCCTTTTCCTCCTTATTAATGCTTAATGATGCAAATGCATTAAAATGTGTCCGACGTTCCCTCTTGCTTTTGGCGTTCAGGAATCGGCCCTAGATCCTCTATTAGGACCAAACTGTCACGGGGGTTCTTACAATCAACAGAGCCTAATGTGGGGGAGCAGCACCAACCAAATTTATTGCTATTGAAGGATAAATGCACATCCACAGATTAGTCCCAACACGGATATTCTTATAGCTCTGAGTGAGGAGTTGTGCTGCGGTAAACAACTCTAAGGCGAAGTCCACACAGTACACGAAACCAGTCGGATTTTCAGCGGTTTTAGTTTTTCTAAACTGCTGAAAATCCAACCGTTTTGCAACCCTATAGACCATAATAGAAAAAAATGACCTGCAGTCTACACAGGTGTGTGGTTGGTTTTTTTTTTTTTGCTCACTTTTTTGCCCCTGGCAGATTAAGGCTATGTTCACACGGCATAATTTCGGCGCGCATTTCGCTGCAAATTTGCGCTCTAATACGGGCAAGATGTGCACCGAAAGTACGGCAATCTATAGCTCTTATAGAGAACTATGGGTTACGCCTCCTCTCCACAATCATATTGGACGTGCGGGGAGATAAGTGACATGCCAATTATTTGCGCCGTATACGCGCCGCGAGTACTGACAGTCTATGGGGCCGGCGGGCTGCGCCCCCTTCCCCCCCCCCCCCCCCCCCCCACCCTCCCACGCCGGCAGGGAAGTATGCGCGTATCAGCACGAGCTCCCGCAAGACACAATGTACTCGGTCGTGTGAATATACCCTTAGGAACATGTTGCATAATCCGCCAGTGTTTGCCATCTGTTTCGCATACAATCAATTGTATGGGCTGACAGCAAAAAAAAACAAGGACCGACCGTTTTTTTGCGAAAATGGTGACAAAAACCGTGGCCGTGCATCAGACCAAAGCCGCCTTTCTGACGATTTGTCTTATGCTGTGTGTTTCTAGCCTAAAAAAAGCTCACAAATCAGTCTAAATCTTCTCAGAGGCGCTGGCCTCCAACCCAGCTCCTCAGTCTTTTGGCCCCTGGTTCTGGTGCACAACTCGGATACGGACCTTTTACTTCATCTCGTCACATCACACAGAGACAGCTCATGGGCCCAGGATCTCGTTGCAAAAGAGATCCCGCCCTCCTCCTTTTGAATCCCAAAGATCAACGAACTCGCTCTACTACTACTCCCACTACTACTGCTTCTCCCCACATCTTCTTCCCAACTCCCAGCAAACAGAGCTGAATGATCAAAGCCCAGGTCACCAAACGGGGCATCTCTTGTGTCTAGTCAGGTAAATGATAGACACTGCATCAGGAATGCTCACCTCCCCTTCCTCATGGGGTCATCCAGATACAAACATTTACATATCACAGACCCCCAACAGGAAATCCATGGGTACAGTGTAACAAGAAGAATAAAACATCACACGGTCACAATATAACAAGCTACACCATCACAGCTATCAGCAAATTTTGGTTTCAGCACCATCTCTACCCACAGACTCCTAGTTATAGATCTGTTTGGTGTTACAAAACACCAGTGACTGTCACCTGTCTCTAACATGATGTCTTCTCTGTATCTGAATCTACTAACCTTTCCCAACGTGATGTCTTCCTTTTTGTGTGTGGTGCCACCATAACTTCTAGGCAGCACGCACTTTGTCTTTGGTTCGTGTTAGACTCTGGTTCTTTCTTCATGCTCTATATTGCTTCTCTTGCACGCTTCTGTCAGTTGTGCTTCTAAAACCTCTTTGGAATCTGTCCCTTATTTTGTACAACTATAACTTCAAGGCAATGACTGGTAGTCATGTTGGACTTAGATTTATCCTTAAAAAGCATCCTCAGAATCATTCTCTTCTTTACTGTGGAAAAGGCCCAAACTCTTACTATTGCTCTTCTCTTCTTGACTACTGTAATGCATTATTATCTTTTTTTTTTTCCCTTCTTCTTTACTTACTCCTCCTCCCAGTCTTTCCTGAAGGCAGCATCTATAGGCTCCTCGTTCTACCCAGCCACTACACTGATGCTCCTACCCTTTGCCAGTCGTAACACCGATGCCTGAACTCTGCTCTCCCCTCTACCCCCTGCCTGATAAGAGGAGGGAGCAGAGTGCATTTTTCACATTTGTTTAATCATATCAGGCTGTATGTATAACTGTTTGCACAATTGCAGGTGTTCTGGTTACAAGGAGCTTGTGGAGGGAGGTGACAGCTCTTCAGGCATGAGAACTGACCATTGCAGAAGGTCTGCATTGCTGTGACATCCTCTCTGTGTATAAGGCTATGTTATATGGGGGGAGGGAGTGAATCTTCAACAACATGCAACCCAATGTAGCATCGAGATCTCAATGCTGCATTGGGTTGCATGTTGTTGAAGATTGGATAAAGAGGGTTAAGGAGAGGAACCCCGGACTGAGACACAACGTAAAGCAGTTTGGTTATATTGCCCAGATCCTTCACATAGAGCTATCATTGGGAGAAGGGGCATAAAATAAAGTTTATTTTCCATTTAAAATGGGCCAAAACAACAGCCCCATTTTTACTTTCATTTTAACTTCAAAAAACAAAAAAACCCCCTAATCATCGGGGCGTGTAAACGAATAAAATTTCCCCCTCTAAAGGGCGGGGTAAACCCTCTCAAAAACTCTAACACCCAAAAACAAATCCTATCTAAAAAAGGTCAAATTCTATTTTTCCATCCCCCATCATTTTTAAATATATCTTTTACGAAAAACCCCAATTGTTTAAAACCCCCCCCCCTTTTTGTGGCCCCCCTTTTCCGGGCTCCCTTCATTTAGTAATATCGGCCCACACTTCTTGCCTGCATACTGTGACTGACTCATCCAACTTTATGTGTATTGTTATAAAAGCTGAACCATTGATCAAATTGAGCATCTTTTACCTTTTTCAGACATTTCTATTTCCTTTTGCATCGAGCATGATCCTCAGACCACCTGTTTGGCTTGTTAATGTGTTTACACTGCAAATATGAAAAAAGAGGAGACATTGCATAGTAAAGTACTGCATATGTTGGTGCTATATGTGTGTGCGTGTGTATGTATGTGTAATGTAATATATATACACAATATATGCGAATTCGAATAATATTATGATAATTATTTTTATGTCACTGTATTCACTACTATCCTCTTCTGATGTAGGACCTCCCAGGGCAGCAGAGTTCTTGTTACTGGCTTAAAGGGATCCGTTATTCTGACATCGGCACACTAGCCTGGATGATCACACTAAGTGATGGGCTCCATAATTTCATAGATGGTTTGGCCATCGGCGCCTCATTTACAGTGTCCGTCTTCCAAGGGGTCAGCACATCCATTGCCATCCTGTGTGAGGAGTTCCCCCATGAACTTGGTATGTAAGCTAATTCTAACCAAAGCGAAATCCCATTGTATGAGGTCTCCATGTTTTATGTTAACACTTATAGGGGCTGTCCTGTTTTATTTCTTGGTCTGTGGCCAGCTTGTAGCTCGTTACAAGAGAGAGATGGCCGCACTTGCGTAGACCTCTCTTCTGGGAGTTGTGAATACGCTATCTATCATACATGAAAAAACTTTGAGATTCTCGGTTCACATAATTTGATCAAAAGATGTTTAAGCTGCCCACGACTTTCAACGTGATCTCAAATAGGGCAGTCCTACACTATCTTTTACCTCTCAATAGAGCCACAAACAGGCCTCTCACTGGGTCAACCGACCTCCTTTATCCAGAGAGAAAACAAAACAAAAAACCCAACCTGCAAGCTGCACCACTTATACAGCTTTAAGATGGCAGTGCAGAAAAATCAAAATGGAGGACCCTTCCTCCCCAATGGTTAAAACAATATATACCAAATATAACGTATGTTCTGCACAAAAAACACTCTGAAAAACATATGAAAAACTGGGTCCACTGGCAGGGCTGCGCATATATAAATATTATATAAATATATATATTAATATATATTATATATATAATTTATATATAATTTATATATATAAAAAACACACACACAAACACGCACCCCACTGCCAGCGCACACACTCCCAAAAAGGGCAATACATTACGGGGAAATTTGAAAAACTTTGAGATTCTCAGTTCACATAATTTGATCATGTATGATAGCATAAATGCTTCTTTAGGGATTTCCCGTAATGTATTGCCCTTTTTGCAGTAGTGTGCCGCTGGCAGGGGTGTGTGTGTGTGTGGTTTGTGTAATTTGATTATATATATAATGTGCCGCAGCCCTGCCAGTGGCACCCAGGTTTGCATTTTTTTTCAGAAGTGTTTTTTGTGCAGAAAACCATTTCGTTATTTTTGGTTTTATATTGATTTTAACCTATATGGGGAGAAAAGGGTGCCTCCCTTGGTTTTCTGCACCTGCCCACTCTTACAAGCTGTCATAAGAGGTGCAGCTTGCAGGTTGGGTTTTTTTTTTTATTTATTTATTTTTTTTTTCTCTCGGGGATAAAGGTTGGTCGGTTGACCCAGTGAGAGGCTGGTTGTGGCTCTATTGAGAGGTAAAAGATAGTGTGGGGACTGCCCGATTTAAAGATCATGTTGAAAGTCGTGGGCAGCTTAAACATCTTTTGATCAAATTATGTGAACCGAGAATCTCAAAGTTTTTTCGTGAATACGCCTGAGCACACACTCACATGGCTGTACTTGGAATTCCCAAGTGCAGCCATCTTCCTGTTCTCTTAAAGGGAACCTGTCACATAGGTTATGCCCCCCTGGCTGAGGGCAGCACAAGCTAGTGTCAGATCTGCTGTTTCCAGCGCTGTGCCCCCCTTATCTATAAAAATGCAGCATTTTTAGGAGCATTTACCCCTCAAATCTTTTTCATGAGCAGTGTTAGCCCCGCCCCCCAAAAGGCTAGCCACCCCACTGACTGTTATTCACATGTTTCTACCAAATTCAAAGTAATAGGTTTGTCAGTTGAGGTGGGCGGGGTTTAGCCTCCGATTGGCCGGGTTTTTAAAAAAAAATTTGACACTCTGAAGGTCTCTTAGAATGTATCTTCTGGCTGAAAACGGCAGTTTTGAGCATAAATACACGAAAACTGCAGCATCTTACAGAATAAGGGGCACAGCGCTGGAAACAGCATGTCTGACACTGGCTTGTGCTGCCCTCAGCAAAGGGGGCATAATCTATGTGACAGGTCCTCTTTAAGCCGACTTGCAGCAAACTACGAGCTGGCCTCAGACTCATGATATAATGAGACGGAAAAACCTTTTTAAGTGAATCTCAGATCTTGGGTAAAACTTTTAAGGAATGTACAGGTGTTCTCACCATGCTGTTTCACAGATCCTGCACTCCATGGCCGGTTTCAGGCTCCCACTTCCTGTTCAGGATGTGGACGAGCCTACAGCAGAGGATAGCTTATCGGCTCTATTTGTAGCTGAGCCTATTAGAGGGACATAGGTGATGGAGAGGTATTTACAGTAGGACACCAGCTCTAAAGGGTTAAAGTTTGCCAGTAAGAAACATAAACGAGCTCCTGTGCTGCTGATAAGACACAGCAGGGAGGGATGTCCCCATCAAAGCCTGGGCTTTAGAGAAAAGCGAGACGGTTGGTAACCTGAGGAAGCTTGTGTAAACAAGCCGTTTTTATCTCATAACTTTGAAGTAAAGCAAAATCAGAACGGCAATGTATTTGGTAAGCGTTTTTATTTACCTGTGCCTCAAGCTAGTCAATGAGATGGATAGAACACTTTAAGTGACAATTCCATAAGGTTATTATAGATACACCTGTATCCTAATAATAACCTAAAGGATTGCGTAAATCTAGCCCAGCCATTATAAAGAAGCTGACTCATGGGAGAACCTGGTTGTTCTACACCGGTGGAGCTGGTCTGTGTCTCCTCACTTATGCAATGCAGATGTGATTCCAGGTGACCACAGGACAGTAACCTGGATATTGAGAACCTGAAATACAAGTTGTCTTTACAGAGAAGGTTACAAGTATTAACGGAGGATCTCCGCGATAATGAGATTGCATAAGGCACTAATTCCATATGCATCACAGTTTTGGCATGATGCAATGGCTGACAACAGATAAGTCTGCTTTCAGTCACCTAGAACTGCCTTCATGCTCTGCTAACCTTGTATCCCCTTACTCATCAGTAACCTCCTAATGATCGCCCACCTTCTTTTGGCGTAGGACATTTCAGACCGTTCGTCTGCAGCGATGTCTTTTGACATCGCTGCAGAACAGGGGTTTTGAGGCTCCTAGCACTGCAGCTGCGCTAGGAACAGAGCGGTACTAAACAGCTCTGTTCCTGGAACAGGCTTTGTAAGCGCTGGAGAGAGGAGGAAACCTCCGCTCCCCGACGCTCAACTCTTTGATTGCTGCAGTCCGTGACCGCGGGATAAGCAAAGGGCTTTCCTCTGCTCTGTCGGGTGCTCCGGTGACCTGATGGAGTCTGAGGAACGTCTCTAGTCAGCCCTGGGGACCTAGAGTAGTAGCAAGCCTGCAGTGAAGGCAGACTGTGTACTGCACTGACTGCTGCCTGTGTCTAACTGACACAGATTGTGAAGCATTAGCATATAGGAATATGTTTTTTTTTTTTTTTTTTACACTTCGTAATATATTAGCAAAGTGCAATAGTTATCCCTTCATGGAATAAAAAAAAAAAGTGAAAAAAATAAAAATATTTGATAAAGTTATTGTGCATCTTATATATAAAAAAAAAACCTGGTTCTCAGACCGAAATAACTTGTAGAAAAACTAAGGGGTTATTTTTTCCATCCTTTTTTAAATTTTCGCTTTTCGGTTCCGAAAAAATTTTCAAAAGGGGTGCGAAATTGCCCCCAAAGTGTGCTGCGTTTTTTGGTGGTTTTTTGCGCAGCAGAAAAGCACCCATGTGTTAAAAAAAGGGCGTTTGCTGCGTCAAATGGATCAAAAATTACACATGACAATTCTATGAACAGATCCGAAAGACGCATCAGAAAGACAAATGTAAACAGATCGGCGACACCCGTTGAACAGATGCGTGTTTTTCATTGAAAACATGTAAACACATGCAGTTGTTTGGATATTTTTTGGGTCCGAAACACTGATCCAAACACGCATCTAAAAGACTCAGTGTGAACATCCCCTAACAAGCTATTTCGTGTGACATGTGAATGGTGTAAAAAAAAAAAAAAAAAAAAAAAAAAATTAAAATCCCCCCCCCCAAAAATAAAAATTGTTATACACAAAAAAACCCCCCTTTTAACTGTAAACCAAAAAAAATAAAAAAAGTTTGACTTTTGAAGGAGTAAAAAACTACAAAATTTAGGGGTCATGAAGTATTTTTTCGATTCTTCCCCCTTAAAGGGAATTCATAAAAAATGACTTGTTTAAACATAATTTTTTTTATGTTCAACACTTTTTAAGAATTTTTGGGATATATATTATATTTTTATATATATTTATTTTTCCCACATCACTTTAAATATTTTTTAATAATTTTTAAAGCCTGCACCGCATTTTTCCTTTTGGGCCACTAAGCATAATTAGTCTGCCCTTTCCCTGTTCTGTGAGAAGATTTCATTTGTTGCTCTGATCAGCCAAAGAGGGTCAAACTGAAAGGAGACCGCATTTGTGTTTTGATAACACGGCCCACCAGTCACAAAAAGGGATAGTCACGCTCCCCTTTCACCCCCCCTGCACAGTGCTTCTTCCCAGGTCCGAGCATGACAAAAACTCCCCCCATAGAAGGAAGGACTGGTCAGTCTTAAGTCTCCAAAGTGCATAAAAGCTGCTGAAAATCTCCGACTGCTGTTAAAGCAGTGAAACAAGGCTTATTTTGGGCCCAAAGTGAAAAATGCAAGCTAAAAAATTATTAAAAAAAAATTTGAAAGTGTATGAAAAATTTAAAAAAAAAAACCAAAATTCCTAAAAAATTTGTTAAACATAAAAATGGGACTTAAACAATGACTCATTGTTTGATGACGCATCCCTTTAAGGGGTTAAAGACTGCAGTACATTTGGACAGTGATCTAATGCATATGCTGTGCCAAAAAATGGCCATGTGGGATGGGACATTTGCCCTCCCGGTTACAGGCCTGCGCCCTTTGCTTTTTAAAAAATGTAGTTGAAGAAACCCAAAGCTAAAAAATAATAATATATTTATTACCCATTTGAATTATGTGGTGTTCAGTTCATGTCCTTAATAAACTGCTGCGTGCCAAGACTGACGGAGAAAATATATGAACTTTGGTAATTTAATAAAGTCCTAATGAACAGTGGGTACAAATTTGGATTTTGACTGTTGCACAACGCATTCCAAGGTGATAAACCCGGGGTTTTGGGAAGCCCGTCTGCGCTGGTGGTTATTTCACGTGTCGTGGCGCCCTCTGCTGTTTGGGTCGTAACCTCTTTTTTGTGTTTAGGCGCTTTTTTCATCCCGCGAATCCGGGTGGCATTCCCCAGGCCTTTCTTTACTTTATTTTTGCTTGCTGCTGCTACCTCGGCCTGGCGTTTGGGATCCTTGCTGGCAGCCACTTCTCTTCCAACTGGATCTTTGGTTTAGCTGGAGGGATGTTTCTGTACATTGCTCTTGCTGATATGGTGAGTAATTATGGAAGAATTGTAGCCTTTCCAATATGGTGAATAACCTGGTTGCACTCTAGGGCTGGATTCACATGTTGTATTTTTTAATTGCAACGAATAAGATGCATGCCTTCTGCTGGGTTCACACTTTGCATGCATTTTTGGTGCGTTTAAAAAAAATAAATAAAAAGTACGTACTGGATTCACGTTGCAGATTTGTTTTAACACACAAAAAAATTATGCAGTTTTATTATAATTTTTTTTTTTTTTTTTTTTTTTTTTTAAATGCATATATTTTCTACATGCTTTCAAACCCAGCCTAAATAACTGCTCTTGTACCATAGATAAAATGACACAGGATAACACACATTGGTCTTTATTGAAGACCAGCAAAATGCTTTAAGGGACACTTGCATCAGAAGTGGCATTTTTGTTAAAACTAATATTCATGTAAAACTTTTTTTTTTCTTTTTTTGGGCAGTTCTATGCAATTAAAAATTACATATAAAATTCTGTTGTCTTATCTCAGTATAGTCCTCTTAAAAATAGTAGGTAATGATCGCTCTATTGCCGTCTGGACAGGGATAGATGATTAGACTAGACCACAGGGCAATGAAAAAATCAGTACATGAAAGGATAATGGGCTAATCTTTTTCTGCAGGGAGCGAGGTTGGAGGTGGTAAGAAGTCTTGACACTTTGCAGGTCTTGCTGATAACAACACCGACCACAAAAGGAATCTCAAATCCAAATTATTATAAAAGTATATACTTTATTAGAAAATAATGAAAATTTAAAAAAAAATGAAATAATTAAAAAATGGGCAATGGAACTACACAAAAACATGATTCACAACCTAAACCATCCATAATATAGAAATCCAATATCCAGGCAAGTATACCACCCCACAAATTTGTTATAGACATCATATAGTACAAAAAAAGTGAATGTAACCAGTAATAAATACAAAGATAACATATACCTGACCTTAATATGGAAAACGTAGCTAGAGGATAAGCAGCCAAACTTAGGTGGGTGGAAGGGGGAGAATCATGTGCTCCAACGCGCGTTTCGCAGTGCGCTTCGTCCGAAACGCGCGTTGGGGCACATGATTCTCCCCCTTCCACCCACCGAAGTTTGGCTGCTCATCCTCTAGCTATGTTTTCCATATTAAGGTCAGGTATATGTTATCTTTGTATTTATTACTGGTTACATTCACTTTGTTGTACTATATGATGTCTATAACAAATTTATGTGTGTATACTTGCCTGGATATTGGATTTCTATATTATGGATGGTTTAGGTTGTGAATCATGTTTTTGTGTAGTTCCATTGCTCATTTTTTAAATATTTCATTTTTTTTTTATTTTCATTATTTTCTAATAAAATATATACTTTTATAATAACTTGGATTTGAGATTCCTTTTGTGGTCGGTGTTGTGCTCTAGGGTAGGTTTCTCTTATTTATGTGGTTAATGCCCTATTAACTTTGTAGGTGTTTAGTCTTGCTGATAACACTTACATAGCTGGCCTGAAGGGAAAACCATAAAACCGTCAAGCAATCTTCACTGCCATGCTATCAGGGCTCACAGATGGAGGTCAGAGACAAATCAGAAAGTTGTCTATGTATGGGGAGAAAAAAAAAAATTAAAATTATAGTTGTCTCGCTACAACGATTAGCTTTCTACATGTAGGGAACAGTAAATGAAGACTTGACACATTTATTGCTTTATTTCTCTTTGTTGAGGAGATTAGAGGTTTTATCAGCTCTGAGTGCTCTCGGGTTTCTCTAGGTTACTGACCTGCTTTCCCCTGCTGTTTACCTTATCAGATAGGAGGGATGATGTCATCACAGAGGTTGGCACACAGAACTGCCTGCAGCTTGTGATTGAGTGTGATCTGCTCTAACAAACAAAGGAGACTAATTACTAGGGTTTACTTTAGCTCTGGAGCTTCTCTGGACTTTAGATAAACATCTCCTGCTCTCATGTCATGTTAATTAGCAGACCTTTGAATATGGAACTGATATGCTAATCACCTGCAGGATGCATGAATGAAAGCTGCTTTTGGCTCTAAAAACAGTGTGGTGAGATAATCCCTTTAATTTTGCTAGGCAAATTACTGAGGTCACATAACATCTTCTCTAGTGGGTCCTACCCTCTGGTGCAGGGCAAGGAAAATGGCAACCACACAGATGCCAGAAAGTCACTCCACGGTGGTTATTTTTTAACTAAGGTGGCAATAACACTGTGGATAACTTCATATAACGGTATACACCTGGTTAGTTACGTGAGGTCCACTGCTATTCCAGGTTCCATTAAATTCTTTTTGTATTCTTCTTATCATTACCTGACCTTGAACCTTCAGGATTACCAGAAACCTCTGGCAGTGCTTTGTATGTTAAGCTATATGTGAACACATGGCCATGTGACCAAAGAGCTTAAAAACCAAGAAGATCTCATGTAACAGGAGTTGAAACTAGATGCAACTCCTATTGTTTTTCAGACTCCTGGGTATAGACCTCACGGTTACGCTGAGGTAAAGTTTCTCCTGGGCATCTTAACGCATTTCTTTTCTCTCCTCCAGTTCCCAGAGATGAATGAAGTCAGTAAAGAGGATGAAGAAGGTGGACGTCCCCTCACTGCCTTTCTCATACAGAATGCTGGACTGCTCACGGGATTTGCCATCATGCTGCTACTGACAACTTTCTCTGGTCAGATCCAGCTGGGATAGGCCAACAAAGGAGATTCTTGAGCTTTCCGACCTATCCATCTTGCTTTAGAGAGAGAAATTGGATCAAAGGAAGAGAAACCTTGTATAGCAGTGTTAATCCCATGGAGAGCTCCCAAGACGTCAGCCGCTGTATCATGTCTAAGTGAAGAGGGTCTTCCCCCTATGTACATGGTGGCCCATTCCACTTTCATGGCAGTGATGTTGTTCTAGATTAGCTTTATGGGTTACTGCTGATTTTTCTTCCCAATATGATTTGATTACAAGGCCTATACCAAATCCGTCATCCCCCAAACCAATAATCGCTTGCTCTCCTTTGTGTCTGTCTCTGTAATAGAGATTTGAGAACTCTGTTTTTAAGACGTTTATCTTATCATATTGATAAGTGGATTATATTCCTCTTTAGAAAAAAAATGGACCAAACCAATTGAACAAAAGGGGTCATTTTATTTTAGTTTCCCATACAATATAGGTGACCACCCCTCAACCGTTGGAGCCATTCCGAACACTAATTCATTGGTACGCTACCATAGCCGTTCCGTTATCTCTTGATCCAGCAGCCTCTTTCTGCTGATGAACGGACCGAGAGTTGCTGGTAAAAGAGAACAACTCCACACTGACCGAGCCTAATGTCTCCCCTGCTGCTGCTGTCTTGACACCTAAATAGTGTTTGCTTTATCTTGAACTACAAGGGAGAAGAGAACTAAAAAGTTTGATGGACATGAGTTGCACAGAGGCCACGCTACCATATAAGCTAGCCCTTGGGCATGCATATAGTGGCTTATAAAGGGCAATAGCACAGTTGTAGTGGGGATCGTCCAGTGCTGCGATAGATTTGCACATTTTTTAGTTTTTGTGTGAATGTTCTGAAATAGTTGTGATCATGATGGAGGATGGTAGTATTAGAGAATGCTGAGCTAGTATGTCTTCTAGAAGAGCTGAGTGTGATCGTGTTTGTGGTTTTACAGCTAATATAATATTGCTTCCTTACTGTACTGCCATCGTTCCTTACCCACAATGCTTCTAGTAACAACTGGGTATCTAAAAAAATAGAATAAACTTCTTTTTTTTCCCAAGTGGAATTTGGTGATGCCGTTATGCTATTTCCAGATTGGCAGTACAGCAAGGGAGAAGATGGCAGCCATTGTTCTCTTCTTCCTCTGAAAACGCCCATCTCAGGTTCTGACAATAAAATATTTAATTGCTGAGTCTGTGTCCTTTCTTGGCTGAAAGAGGAGCTTTACCAAAAAAAAAAAAAAAAAAAAGTTCACAAACAATTGAAAGTAGGTATTAAAATTTACCATAGCACTGGTAACAAGGGACACGCATTGTAAAAGTGGCCACTAGTGCTGTTGAAGTGAGGGTTTTTTAGGGTTGGCTTACCTCTCCTCCGCACATTTTGGTTCCAGCAACATCACTTCTGGTCTCATTGCACATTAGACTAAAAGTGTTGGCCGAGAGGAAGGGACATGGAAGAAATGCACGTGAAAGCGCTACGGAGAGATGAGTAAACCCTTACCCCAGTTTAAGGTTTGAGACCTGAAGTGAATTCACTGCTTCGGTATGGTGCTCTGGCCTTTCAGTGTGAATTCTAGGCTAATATGATGAAGAATATCTTTGTTTGTGATCCTAGCTATCCATTTGAAGTCTTCTCTAGCACCATTGCTCAAAAGAATAGATATTTCTTCTGTCTGCTTTTGTGAGCATCCATGTCTCATAGCCACATGGCTACTAGGGATACAATGACAGTGATCAGTCTTGGGTGGTGACTGAGACATCCTTGCACTTCCATATTTGGCCCATGCCCCAGTTCTGACACTTGATCTCTGCTGTTAAACCAACAATTGTGAACAATGAGTGATCCCGAAAAGTTGTCGGTCGTTTCTAGTTCTTCATTTAAAATTTTTTTGGTAGCCATAATCTTGCTTGATCAGGCGAAGCCCTTTGGTTTCCTGCACACCCAATGGAAATGCTGCACAATTTCTGCAGAATACAGTGCTACATAAACAGTATTATATACAAGAAAAACTGTTTCTCTTAAAGGGGTTTTGCCACGAAGTAAAATTGACGTGGGACGCTTGCAAATGAAATAACAAACATTTTCACCATTCATTATTATTAAAACTTCTGCATCGTTTTTGTTTTAGCTGCTCCTTTAGTGATCCTTTGTTTACAGCTCGTCTCCAGGGGATACGACCAGGGCTGAGAGCTTCTCAGTCCTGGTCAGACATGCTCAGATATCACCTCTCTTCTCAGGCAGCTACTGAATGTTCAAACCCCCGGGTGCTGTCATTGTACTCCTGTCCTCTGTGCTCCTTAGTAATTAGTTAAACAGTGCAAATAAATAAAAAAGAAACCTCAATGAGGTTTGTGCATTGATAAAGAAAAAAAACACAGGTTTGGTTCCTGCAGGGATTGGAACCTAGGACCCTTGTGCCTGGAGGCAAAAACTTTACCTCTCAGTTACTCACAATGCTTTACATAAACAGACCTTTCTTTGACTACAGAGAGGAAAGGCCTGGATATGTCATCCTGCTGGGTCACCTGATATGCCATTCAAACAAATCACACACGACCCCTTCTGAGCACACACAGCTGGATGCAGGAGGTATGAAATGATATTGTGGCAAAACCCTTAAAGTGCTACAAAATGAAAAACAATACTAATTGGGTATTGCCCCATGGAGTAAAATTAACTTGTCACCTATACAGCACGGCAAATGCTGTACAAGATTAAAAAAAAAAACACTACTCCCTAAAATGGTACCAATGAAAACAGTAACTTGTATTGCAAAAAAAAAAAAAAAGCCAGTAAACTGCTCCATACACAGAAAAATAAAGTTTTGTCTCTAAAACCACGGCAATAGAAAAACATGTTTTCTTTTTTGAATAAAAGTGTTTTTATTGTGTTCAAGTAGTAAGACATAAAAAAAAATATAAATTTGCTATTTCTGTAATTGGATCGACCTGGTGAGTAAAGTTAACAGCATGGTGGGCGCTATAAAAATTAAAAAAAACACTAGCAAGAGTTCTGTATTTTGTTCATCCTGCCTCCCAACATTGTTGATTTAAACGTGCTCAAAGCGTTATATGAACCCCATAGTGGCACCATTGAAAATGTCAACTCATTCCGCAATTAAAAAAAAGCCCTTAGTCTGCTCCATATACCGAAAAATAAAAAAGTTGTGGCTGTCGGAATAGGATGACCTAAAAACACTATTGTGTAAAAGTAGTAAAATAAAAAACTAGATAAAATCGATTTTGTTTTAACTGTATTGACCACATAGTCAAGTTATCCTGTGATTTATACTGCACGGCGAATGCTGTAAAAATGAAGCCCAAAAAACAATGGCAGAATTGCTGATTTTTTATTTATTTTTTTTACCCCATTTTCACGGCCCCAATGCTAAAAAAAAAAAAAAAAAAAAAAAAGTGCGTTGAAATGCACAAGACAAAGACAGATGAGTTCACCGAAGGGAATTAAATCCCAAATATGGTGACTTCTGGAAGGTTTAATCGGTTCTGGTACTTTGGGGGGCTTTGCAAATGCGACATGGCACCCAGCAAAATCTGCATTCCAAAAGCCAAATAGTGCTTCCTTGTACACCCTGCCATGCGCCCCAAACATCAGTTTACCCTCACATATAGAGTATTGCCAAGCATGGAAGAAATTGAATAATTGCGCAAATTAAAATTTTTCAGATAAAACTACATATTATTGGAAAAAAAATTAATTTTCATTTTTACGCTAGAAAAATCCGATAAAAGCCTGTCGGGTCAATATACTCATTGTACCCCTGGATATATTCCTTAAGGGGTGTAGTTTCCAACATGGATAGGTAAAAGTATCAAAAAATTATTCCCACTTCAAAAATGGGGCTCTGTTAAGAAGGTCAAAACTGGCTGCATCCTTACAGAGGTTGTCTCACCATGTTGGTACACAGAGCAAAAAGCAGCTTCAGATTCATGCGTCCTGCCATCCTGGTT
Source organism: Phyllomedusa bahiana (assembly GCA_025379985.1). Lineage (NCBI taxonomy): Eukaryota > Metazoa > Chordata > Amphibia > Anura > Hylidae > Phyllomedusa > Phyllomedusa bahiana. The sequence continues at coordinate 169,444 of JAODAL010000651.1, forward strand.
AGGCTGTGGGTGGTTCTATAGAAGTGATTAGCATATCCGCTCTGTTTTCACAGTTCTATTTGTACCGACGTGAGAGCAGATGTTATCTATAAAGCAGAGAGCTTCAGAATTGAAAGTAGACAGAAGTAATTTGTTTCCTTTGTTTGTTAGAGATAACACACTCTGTTGGGAAGCTGCCGGCGTCCCGTGAGCCGACCTGTGGTGACATCATTCCCTGCTATCGGATAAGACAAAGAGCAGAGAGATAAGGGGAGAGCAGGAAGGTAGCCAGTGAAATCTGTGTGCACTCATGGCGGATAAAATCTCTTATCTCCTCAAGGCAAAAAAAAATAAAGCAATATATTTGGAAAAGTCTTTATTTACCGTTCCCTACATGTTGAAAGCTATTCTTTGTAGTGAGACAACCCCTTTTAGGGGTTAAATTGCACAACCATCTTTATCTGATGTCTGTGAATGAATGTATGGTGGCCATTCATAGTAGTATACAACAGCTTCATTCATGGTCTTGGAAAGATTTAGTCAAGTAAAGCAATTGATGGAGAGGTTTTATTGGGAAACTTGTGGACAGACCTGGGGCAAAATCTTGGAATAAACTGTTCAGTTATTTCCCTGCCAAATATGGATGTAGCAGAGCTGAATCGATTCTCTTTAACCCCTTCTAGGATGTATTTAATATGTCATAAATTTAAATGTTTGTCACAGTTGGAATAGTAGACTAGTAGTAGTAATCCTAAAATTTTAGATTTCAAGTACCAGTCCTGATAGTTTAGGTGCAATATTCAGGGAACAGCATATAAAGTTCTTTTTCTGTGTTTAAAGCAGAGGGAGAAGTAGCCTCTAGAAGAAAGATCACAGCCTGCTAGGGTAGGTTCACACGGCTTCTTGCGGTGCGCCTCGTATGTGCTGCAATACCCTGTGTGTTTTGGAACCATGCACTGATCAGCTCGTAATTCCACAGCACGGGGGTGCCGACCAGGCACCGGCCCCATAGACATGCATTGTCAGCGGCGTGCAATCACCGCTAGCAATTGACATGAGCTATGAGTTACTGTAATAGCGGCACGCATTTCGCCGCATATAAATGCGCACCGAAATCTGTGGCTAAATAAACCGTGTGCTCATACCCTTACTGTTATCTCCACCGCTGTGCAGTCTCCAGTGACCCAAGTGGGCTGTACAGGAACTTTGCTTCATATAATCAACCCTGTCACCAATTCCTGGGAGGATATAGGAACTTTTCTTCTGGTTATCACCCTGTATAGTCTCCAGTGCCCCCAGGGGGCTATACAGCAACCCCACTTCTCAATCACTTCCTGCTACTGTCATCGTTCCCCAAAACAGTCTCCAATGAGTCCTACGTCGAAGTTCCGTTGCAGGGGGAGAACCAGACTCATTTTTACAACCGACATCAACGGACCCTATTGACTACAATGCGGTGTGTCAGATTTCCACCCTGGTGTCCATTATTTACTGGAAAAATAGCACATACAGAATTATTTTTCTGTCCTTCCCAACGGAAAATGCGATGGAGGTTCCAAACCGAACTATTGAAGTAAGTGTGAAGAGTGCCTTACTGTCACTTCCCCCGCAGAGTCTCTAGTGACCCTAAGGGGAATACAGGACTTCTTCATGTAATCACCCATCTTACCAATCACTGGCTATAACTGTCATCTCCTTTAGTATAGTCTGTAGTGTTAGTAAAGGAGTAAGAAGTTGAGCAGTTACTTATCTATCACCTCCTGCACATAAACGGGATGTCTGTCAGCTTTGTGATGCAATTATATACTGGCGCCTGGATCACTGACCTTTTCTTCCTGTTCAGGCCTGACGTGTATGAACTCCTGACTTTTTTATTTTTAGGAGGTGCTGTGCGTCTAAGGTTAAAATTGGGTCTGACTTTTAGTTACAAATGTTATAATTTAGGTGTAGGTTCCTATGACTGTAAAGAGCTGGGCACTTAAAATAATCTGCCAGTTGTCTCGAAATGTAAAAGTTATATAGTAATAACACCACTATTTTTGCAAGAAAACAAAGTCTTGCATGATAGAGGTAGCTGTAAAGCAGGTCCAGAATATCACGATGCACACCGTGGTCCTTGTTCTGGACCGAGGACACACTCGTGTCAGTACTCCCCGCTCCGTTCACGATGCCGGCAGTTACTCACCTCTCCCCGCTCCTGTTTCACTTCTGTCTGCTGCTTGTTCCCAGCATGTGCGTACTCTTTCCATTGGGCGTGCGAGCACGCGTCGGCTCATTAAAATTTAGAGGGCCAGCGCATTTTGTGATGTCCAATTGCTGACCACCTGGCCCTTTATAAAGAACTTCCTTCCTGCAATCTGTGCCAGATTGTTGGTGTTTCTAATCTGTGCTTCGTTACCTGCTGTTAGTGTTTCCTGGCTCTGACCCTCTGCTATGAACTTCTGACTACGCTTTGCCTGTAACCCAATTACATATCTTCCTGCTCCCTCTGTACCACATTTGACAATTCGGCTGCCACCACGTGTGGCCACGCCTGGGGTAAGGACCTGGTAGTCTTACCCAGCCAAAATAAAAAAATTTATAATATCGAGTTGCATAAATTTTGTTTTACACTTTTTTTTTTTTTTTTTAAATGCTAAAAAAATAAAAAAAAAATAAAAAAAATTAAATTGTGTACCACTGTAATCCTATTGACCCACAGAGTAAAACTAACTTGTCACGTATACTGCACGGTGAGCGCTGTTAAAAATGAAAAACGCTACCTCTTTTTTTTTTTTTTTAATGTGGTGCTGAGTACGGTCATTGCTGCTGTGATGCTATGCTTTTGTGGTGGTGCAGCCCAGAGCTGGGCAGCTAGGTCTGGCAGCAATGGTGCTGTTGGATCGCTGGGCCGTGCCCCTCATTCGTGTGGCCATTGCTGTGCTGGTGGCTGGCATGCAGTGCTACTTCATTAGCATGAGTACCCACTTTGGAGAGGTTGCCGTGAAGTGGCAAGCGGGCTTGTGCCGTTTGGTCGAAAAGTGTACTGAGAACCTTTTGTTAGTTTTTGTAGAGTTTTGCAGAGAGGCAATGGATCGATGTGCCTGAGGATGTACGGACCTTGTTTTTCTTCTATGTGAATTGTTTCTACTAGGATTTCAGTTGTTTTTCTCCACCATGGCTTCCAAAAATGGATTTAAAAGTGATCAAAAAGCCTTCTACCCCTATGTGATAAGAATAAAAACATCAACTCATCCTGCAAAAAAACAAGCTCATAAACCGCTCCAAACACAGAATAATAAAAAGTTATAGGTCTCAGACTATGGCGATGCAAAAACATGCTTTCCTTTTTATCTAAAAGTTATTTTTGAAGTGTAAAAGCCGTAAAACATAAAAAAATACAAAATGGGTATCACTGTAATAGGATCAACCTGTTGAGTAAAGCTAGCATGTCACCTATACCGCACAGTGATCGCTGTAAAAAAAAAAAAAAAAAACACTACCAGGATTGCAATATTTTGTTCAAAACACCTAACAAAAAACTTGATAAAAAGCGATCAAAGCGTCATATAACCCCATAATGGTACCAATAATAATGTCAACTCATCCCGCAAAAAACAAGCCCTTTAAAAGCTTCAAATACAGAAAAATAAAAAGGTATAGCTGTCAGACTACGATGACATAAAAACGCAATTTTTTAAAATGCATTTCTATTGTGGAACAGTAGTAAAACATAAAAGACTATATCAAATTTATATCATTGTACCGATCCGCATAGTAAAGTTATCAAGTCATTTATACTGTACAGCATCCCTGCAGGAATTTTCATGGCCTAATGTTAAAAAAACTATGGAACACCTGTGTGCCCAAATTGCACAATACACCCTTAGAGGATATTAATGTGGGGAGTTGAATCCAAGATGAGGTGACTTCTGTAAGGTTTCACCCATTCTGGTACTTTGGGGGCTTTACAAATGCAACATGGAACCCACCCAAATCTTTGCTCCAAACGTCAAATAGTGCTCCCGTCCTGCCATGCGCCCAAACTGCAGTTTACACTCGCATATAGGGTATTGCTGAACTAGGAAGAAATTGGGTAACACATTTAATGTTGCTTTTTTCCAGGATTCATTGTAAAAATTAAACATTTTCATCTAAAATTGCAGATCCGTTAGCCCCTTTTCCTTTGATTCTTCCAAACCCATTTCCCCCCATCAGAGCCCGGTCTATTGACTTTCATCTCTTTGTTCCAAATTACCCGTTTCCAATCTTCCATTTTTCATACTTTTTTTGTAATCTCTTTGCCGACGCTTCTTATGACAAGATTGAAGTCGCGACTTCTTCACCTTTTTCGGGCCATCATTCCAGATCTGTGTAATGCGTTCTGCATGATGCTTGCATGGACGTCTGTGATCTCACTATTACAAAGCCTACGAGCCTCCTCCACTGCTGTGTCTGTCGTGTTAGAACTGATAGACCTTGTGACTGGTTGACTCCGATATTTTGTTTGGATGTTCAATTCTTGGTTTTGGAATGAATGGACGGACTTCATTCCATATTCTTCCAGCTGTCAGGGCCTCACATGATGCAGTTTGGCAATTTTCTTGGCCCAGAGACACCATCAATGAGCTGGATGATGCTGCTTCTCTTTTCTTGGGAAATCGTCATGGCTGCTTGATCCAGCGACCTTTCACTTGGGCATCAGCCTAATAACACACTGAGCTATTAAGGAATGTGAGAACAGGTTGTAATTTGTAGTATACAAGAAGAAAGATTGTCCCATCACCAGGAGCAAAACAGTGCAAGAATCTGCAGACCTAAGCATATGCTAAATAGTTGCAGGTCAAAGTTATGTATGAGAGCCAAGGTGCTTGTCTATAAAATGATGGGAGTCTCATGTTCAAAGCTGTAGTGGATGGTGAGATATGGAACCTGAAAGTCTCAAGTTCAACACATTGTTACCCTTTTGCTTGTGAGTGTAAAATATATTTATTGGATATGACTTTAAAATACTGTATGAGACGACTTTGAAAATACTGTATACATGTACGCCTCCATCAGGTCCTGCAGAGATGACCTCACATCTGAGCTCATTATTTCCAGGCTAGAGAACGGCCTCTCTACACTAACTTGGGTTGAGAACAAAGCCGTGACCACATGGGCAACATCTCTAACAATCTCAGGAATAATAAAGGAATTGCCTCAGCCACAGTCAGTTCTGATGAATGGTTGAACTCTTCTACTTCTTTGAAAGCAAGTGAAAAACGTTGCTGAAATCTGGTCAATCTGTTTGCTATGGGAGCGGAAACTTTTCCCCTGTGGTAACGCTTTGTCTGCTCCATGTCATCAATTACACTCCTCATGTGATGAGGTTGAAGATATGGGAACAGTAGCATTGGCCGGACCTCTTGCTCTTTGCACTGCATCAAACTAACTGGACCATCTAATTATATATTTTGGGAGTCAGAGTTGATCCATTTTATAACGACTCCTGCAAAATAGGCTCCGACTCCAGAGCCCTGCTTTTTAGGAGTGCTTATTAAATTTTAGTACCTTAGGGTGTCCACAAACCTGTAACGGTGCCTAAAGAAAATCTAAATGAAAATGAGACTCCAAAATCCAGTAGGTGCTCCTCTTATTCTGTGGCTTGCAGTTGAGCCAAATAGCGCATTATGGCCACATATGGGATATTTCTAAAAACGGCAGAATCTGGGGAATCGATGTTGAGTTGCATTTCCCTTTTTACATCTACCGTATTCCAGTGAATAATGGATAAAAAGTGAAAATCTGCAAAAAAAAAGTGAAATTTCACCTCCACTTTGGTTTAATTTCTGTGAAACACCTAATGCAGTAATAAACTTCCTAAACACTGTTTTAAATACTTTAAGGGGTGTAGTTTGTTATATGTAGTCATTTATGGGGGTATCTAACATACAGGCCCATCAAAGCCACATCAGAACTGGACCGGTCCTTAAAAAAACCTGATCCTTGAAAATGTGAAAAATTACTACTAATCTTCTATTTTCTAAGCCCCCTAATGTCGTAAAAAAAATAAAGACATTTAAAAAAATGATGCCAACCTGCAGTAGACATATGGTAGATAATAAACTATTTTGTGTGGCATAGCTATCTATCGTACATGCAGAAATTTTTAAAGTTTGAAAATGGCAACTTTTTCAAAATTGTCAGTATTTTTCACAAAAAAACAAGGACTGTATGGACGAAAATTTTTTACTAACTTAAAGCACAATGGGCCTTATTTATCAAAACTGTCTAACAGTAAGGCTGTCTTTGTTGTCCATAGCAACCAATCAGAGCTCAGCTTTTATTACTTATACTGCTACGAAAAAATGAAAGCTGAGCTCTGATTGGTTGCTATGGGCAACAGACAGTCTTACTATTAGACAGTTGTCACAAGAAAACAGTCTCGGAATCCCTTGGATAGGTAAAAGCATTAAAAAGTTATTTCCACATAAAGTGACACAAGTCAGATTTCAAAAATGGGGCTCCGTCTGGGAGGTCGAAACTGGCTGTGGCGGTGAGGGGTTCATGGTTAGAGGTGACATTTTGGCTTTGCCATGTTATAGCCGCTGCCTCATCTGCCTGGGCAGGAATCTAGTCAGAGTGAGACACACATAGCAGGCCTTATGTGAAAAACATCAGCGCAGGCTTAGAATGGGGCCGTTGCCCCTAGCAACCAATCAGATTGCAGCTTCTAATTGCCGGCGCAGGTTCCCGCCTGTAAGGAGCGTTGTGATTGGCCAGTGCTCAGCTCCTCGTCTGCTCTATCTCCCGGTGCGGAGTACGCGGCGGTCTATGGTGTCTTATCGCCGGTGACACTGCCCGTCATGCTCCCTGTTTTTTTTTAAGCCCCGGAGACAAGTGCATTCTGGGAAACGTAGTTCCACCGTGTGACGTATGAGGAGGCGTCTCCTGCGGGCGCGGTCCCGACACCGGCAGGTGGGCGGGGGTGCGCGCCCGAGATAGAGAGACTGTCAGAGGCAGAGACAGCCTGGGTAGAGGGTCGGGGCAGAGACAGCAAGGGAGAGAGCGCTGTGCTATAGAGTCGTATATCTGGCTGCAGCTGCTAGGGAGAGACAGCCGGGAGAGAGGAGTGCGGGGAGGAGGATGACATAGATTATCAGCTGAGGAGAGACAGGCCCGGGCTGACAGCAATGTGAGGAGAGGTTACATCCAGGAGACAGTGACAGGGCCTGCTACACAGACAGCCAGAGAGCACGCATTGTCAGGAAGCTTTGAGACAGGTGAGGCCAGGACATGGCGAGCAAGTGACGGAGGCGAGAGTGACACCGGCCAAGAGAGACGTCCCACCAGGTCCGCGACACGGGCTCCGAACAAGCTGTCCAGCACCGACCGTGCTGTCCGAGGTACTGCCACCGACTGACCGCCGGACCCCAGTGACCCTATAGCCTCCCCCAGGACGGCCGTCCATTCACGACCATGGCCACTAGAAGGCTGTGACCAATGGGAAGGTGTCATCCTTTATTTCCCCTGCTGGGGCGCTGTAGGGAGGATGGACACCTGTAGATCCCACCACAGATCCCTGGGGATCCACCCTGTGCATGTTACTAGTGCCTAGTCCCCTCCGTCACAGTGCCGTCACCCAGGTGTACTGATCGGTGCTATTTCCTTGAGCAAATCCTTTAAGAATTTGTATTTGAGGATCATGGGAACAAGCGTCTGACCCTTACTCCACCATTATACTCAGCTCTTTACGGGGGGATGCATCACAAACCATTGCTGACCCCTGATGACTCCAAATTTCTCGTGACACTGACTTGATGACCTATTGTGACCATAGTAGTTGTCATAGTGGAGCCTTATGGTTGTAGCTGTTACCTGTAGTAGTTACCTCCTGGTCTTAATGACCTACCCATAGTTATAACGGTATGGCCTGTCCTACTAACTAACCCATAGCTGTTCCAGTCTTTTGGGTTGGTCAGATGACTGGTCTTAGTTCCCCATGGTTGTTCCTGGCTCTCTATAGATTAGTCATTTTTAGCTCCAGACTCCCCAGCTGTCCCTTGTGAGTCTGTCTAGGTTGTAGATTCTTTCACATGGCTATCTTTGTATCGTAACCCATAGCTGTTCCAGTCTTTTGGGTTGGTCGCATGGTTGACCCTAGGTCTCCCATGGTTGTTTCTTGCTCTCTATAGATTAGTCATTTTTAGCTCCAGACCCCTAACTGTCCCTTGTGAGTCTGTCTAGCTTGTAGATTCTTTCACATGGTTATCCCTGGCTCTTTGTACCGTAACCCATAGCTGTTCCAGTCTTTTGGGTTGGTTGCATGGTTGACCCTAGGTCCCCCATGGTTGTTCCTGGCTCGCTGTAGAGCGGTCATTTTTAAATCCAGAGCCATTGTTGTCGCTTTTGCTCTTTTTAGCTCATGGTTGTTTGTAGTGACTTACATATAACAGTGTTACGCTACTTATATCATAACCCATTACACTTTCAGTCTTTTTAGTTGGTCTCATGACCAATCCTATGTTCCCCATGGTTGTTCCCAGCTATCTATAGAGTGGTAATTTTTTAACTACAGAGCTATAGATGTCTCCTTTGGGTCTATATAGCTTTTGGTTGGTTGTAGATTCTTTCACATGGTCATCCTCATCTCTTATAACCCATAGCCAATCCATTGATTTACGCTGAACTCTTAGATCCCCCATGGTTGTGCCTGGCTCTCTATAGATAAGTCATTTTTAACTCCAGTCCCCTAGCTGTCCCTTGTGAGTCTAGGTTGTGGTTGATTGTAGATTCTTTCACATAGTCATCCTTAGCTCTTTATATCGTAACCCATAGCTGTTCCAGTCTTCTGAGTTGGTCGCATGGTTGTTCCTGGCTTTCAACTCCAGACCCCTAGTTGTCCCTTGTGAGTCTGTCTAGGTTTTAGTTGGTTGTATTTCTTATACATGGCTATCCCTAGCACTATATATTGCAATCCATAGCTAATCCATTGATTTGAGCTGATCTTGTGACTGGTCTAAGGTTCCCCCATGGTTGTTCCAGGCTCTCTATCAATTAGTCATTTTTGGCTCCAGACCTCTAGCTGTCCCTTGTGAGTCTGTCTGGGTTGTAGTTGGTTGTAGATTGTTTCACATGGCTATTCTTGGCTCTTTGTATTCTAAACCTTAGCTGTTCCAGTTGGTCACATGGTTGTTCCAAGGTTGTTCCTGACTCTCTATGGAGTAGTCATTTTTAACTCCAGACCCCTAGCTGTCTCTTTCAGGTCTGTTTCCATGCATGGTTGATTGTAGTTTCTTACACATGGCCATCTTCCTAACCCATGATACCATAACCCACACGTGATCATCTTTTGCATTTCTTTCCTGGTTACTAACCATTGATGATTCCTTTCTGCTCAGTTGAATTCATGGTCGGTCTTAGTCACTCCTGGTTGTTCCTCACTATTTGTGCTATGGCTTTTACTACTTATTAGACTTGAACTGTTGCCTTTTATAGAGTTGATGCATTTGTTGGTCCTAACTAGATACCCATAGGTGTTCCAGACAGTTTACAGCATTGTCCTTCTTAGCTACTTACCTGTTGGCTGGACTGAGCTCATGCCTTGTCCTAACTACTTGCTCATGGCCTTTCCCTTCTATCCATAGTGTGGCTTTTCCCCATCTTGCATTTCCTTTCTATGTTCATTCCTGGTACTTTACGATTTTTCTTAGCTCTCTATTATTGGTTATTCCTTGACAAGTTCTATTTCATGACATGGTCATTGCAGCGTCTTTCCTATGGACTCATTCATTAAGTCATCCATCTATTGAGCTTGGAACTTCACCGATCCCGAGAATGAAGGGGGGCACAGCCCTGCATCATTGTGCCCCATTATCCATGATGCAGAGAGCTGTAGTAGGGCTCTATTTAATTGACTGGGGCTGGGTGCCATTCCCTGCACATCTGGGGTCCCTGTTTTAAGTATAGTCAATTCAAGTCTCTCTTAAGGTGCTCATTCACTTTCCACATCTGAGTAGCTATTTCCTCCTCATAGACCTGCATGCTCAGCTTGACCAAACATGTATGTATTATCAATATGGAGAGAGGAATAAGCCGCAGCCAGATACTTCCACTCATCTCCAGGGAGAATATATGGATCAGGCATGGAAATTCGACATGCTCAATCTTGAAATTCCCCAAAATCATAAGTCTGGGAGATTCGTACACCCCTATAGATATACACTTGGTTAGTCTCTTAAATCAGCAGCTGATACCTCTGCTCTAGTCTGTATGGGGGCCTATAGTTACATCTAGTGCTGGGAATGCTGGTTGACAACTAATATGGCTACTGTTCCAGCTCCCCTTTACTTGTCATTCCCCAGCCTCCTGAGAGACTAATCTACCTTTTCAGTTATGTATATCTTGCGTTCATGTTGGGGCATAACCTAGTGGCCTTGCTGTTTGTCATTATGCTTTTCAAGAAGTAGACTGAAGAAGCAAACTAAAACCCATTAAAGAGAATGTCCCTGAGTTCAATACCACACACACAACCAGTTGGACTAAGCAGCAACTTTTTTGGAAGAAATTTACCATGTCTTTCTAGCTCATTTGAAGAGGACCTGTGACATACCTGTCTGAGGAAATCCTTGTGAAATAACAGTCCTAGAGCATCTTCACTGTGTTGTGCTGTTTCTCAGAAAGGGGAACATCTCTCCTTGAGGAGAGCACCATATAGGCTTGTATAGTTTTGAATTGCCTTTTTTGCCCTCCCCTAGAGCATCTGCATATCACAAGCTATGGAAAAAGCTGTGAAGCTCCAGCACCCTCTATTGGATTCAACAAATCCTCAATTTGCTTCAGACTCACTGAATGTTTAGAAAGCAAAGGGATATTAGCCAAGCCTGTATCACCCATCTACATAAAGCTGTTTTGGAGTTTTGCCCCTCATCAGTGCAGAGCAGAGTGTACTGGTTGGCTGGGTGGGAGGCAGTGAGTGGCTCAGAAAGGGGAACATCTTTGCTTGGGGAGGGCACCATATAGAGGGTGCTTGAGCTTCTCAGCTCCTTTCCCATAATCCCTTGTGTTGTGCTGTTCCTGTTATTCCTTGTAGAAATGTATTACTGAATCTGTCAGCTGGGCGTTAGCATTCCAGTTGTCAGAGGGGCGTGTCTCTGCCCTCACTGACTGTCAGCACTGATTGGACAAGGTCAGACTCTGCTGGGACACCCCCTGCCCCCGCTTGGTAACACCCAGCTGACAGATTCAGTAGTAAATTTACAGGAGGTATAACGGGAACCACCACAACACAGAGATTGAGGTAAGATTCTCAAAAATTGTTATTTCATAGGGAACACAAATAGTACAACAGACCTCTATGGAATGGCCACAGGTTCTCTTCTATTAAGGTACAGACTCGGCTACTTATGCTGCTACTCATGAAGCTGAAATAATGATGCTAGTGCTAAATGCTTGACATGGTTCCTTGGCCCAGGCCTGCATGTTGGTGCTGTACACTGTCATAGTGGTATCATTACAGTAAGCAGAACACAAAAGCTTCTTGTTCTTCCTTCGCACCTGCGTTCACATCTGCATGACGGGGAATGCCCGGCACAGTACAACTGCACACAGATTTGCAAGGCAAAGCGCCGGGTTTTTGGTGAAGATTTATGTAATGTTGCATGGATGTCCCTATGTAATGCATTTTTTGTTGGGACACAGTGGACTCGTGACTCTATCAATCCCTTATGTGGCAATTTCCATATACTCCTACTGTTAGGCCTTCGTTCACACGCTTATTTCGCCGCGGATGTGCGCCGTACTAGCGCGCCCCGTATTTTGCCCTGCAGTACGGCACCAATACGTCGAGTAATTTACGGTAATCCACTGCTCTCATAAGAACCAGAGGATTCCTATCGCTCCATTCCCCGCTCGGCCGAATCCGCCGCTGGGGGGGGGGAGAAAGTTACATGCACATTAATTACGACCGACGGACAGCACCGTAAACAAATGCATTGATCTATGGGGCTGGGAGCGGCGCCCCCGCCCGTGACCTCCGGCCCCGCCCACCGACCCCCCTAAATCAACACGGATTTGTGAACGCAATGCGGCTCACAAATCCGGCGTGAATAAGCCGTGTGAACAAGGCCTTAATGTACTGAAGTAACCCTCACACGTTTCATGCCTTCAGTTATATAAACATACATGATAGCCCAGCAGCTTTTATGTCCCAGGTATTATCAAAGTTATTTCACGTTTTACTAGAGGTCAAGCAATTACAAGGAACAAAGAGTACAATTTTAATAGAGGAACTAACTGGCATGTTCCTCCAAGAGTTTTATCAACCATGTAATTCACATAACAGTCAATGGGTTCAGTAAGTAAATGTGCTGGTGTGTGTTATTGAGGAATATATATTTACTATTTTGCCATAGGCAAACTTAAACTCTATCAGTTCTCAATCTATAAAGCACTAAAACGTAACTTTTATTATGTATAAATCACCTTACCTCTATACACACTATTTAAAAACCTGATTTCGAACCCTCAATTATTTATTTTCTAATTGTGAAGAAATAACTAATTTTCTATTAGCGAAGTCTAAGTGGGAACCCCACCTATTACAGGAAACCCTTATATAAACGGTGATTTGCTAAATCCAAAAAGGAATCCAAAACATCTTAAATCTGGGCATCTCCCAAATCCCATAGACATAAAACATATAAGGTTTCCTTTAGACCCTCTGCAGCGGGACACTGTAGAAAGAGTAGAAATCACAAATAAAATGTCATGCCTGACCTCCCCAACATGTTTCACCAGCTAACTGGCTTCATCAGGGGATAGAGGACCTCTAGGATGTTTTGGATCCCTTATTGGCGTTAGTAAATCACTGTATGTATAAGTTCCCTTTATATTGGAGAGTTCCACCAGGCATGATGATAGGAAAGGAATTATTCCTTCACAATTAGAAAGGGATAAATGAGTGGGTTAGTAACAGGTTTTTAAATAGTGAGTATAGAGTTTTAGTGTTTATATCATAAAAATCGTTAATTTTAGTTCTTATAGATAGAAGAACTGATAGAGTTTAAGGTGCCTAAGCAAATATAAATATAGTCATTAAAAGTCACTCTTTGTTCTCTTGCTAGATTGCCATTTTTTTGGGGGGAGACTATTTGTTATTGAGGAAGACCCTGCGATAGATATTTCCATATAAAGGGGTTGACTCACTGCACTATTTCACAGACCACAAGCAGCTTTAGATTCATGCATCCTGTCTCTTCTTGATAAGAATGTGGGTGGTTCTATAGCATGTAAGCGCCCTATTCCCAGATCTTCTGATTGCACTGACCTAAGAGCAGGAATGTTATCTATACAGCAGAGAGCTTCAGAGGTCAAAGTAAACAATCAAAAATAATTAGTCTCCTTTGTTTGTTAAAGATAACACACTCTGTTCTCAAGCTGCCGGCAGTCCTGTGTGCCGACCTGTGGTCACGTCACTCCCTGCTCACTAAGGACGAGAGAAGGGGAGAGTAAAGGACGCTATCAGAGAAACCGGAGTGCACTCTAGCAATAAAATCTTTCTTATCTCCTCAACAAAGCAAAATAAAGCAATAAATTTGGAAAAAGTCTTCATTTACCATTTCCTACAAGTTGAAAGCTTATTTTTGTAGTGAGAAAACCCCTTTAATGATGGAAAAATGCTTTGCTTTAAGCGGTTTTGCCACTTGCACTGGTCAGTGCTGCCGACCACCTGAGAGAATGGGGAGATGGCTGCACTTGCCGCCGTCCTCCCTATTAATTTATATTTGCATTCCGAATATAGCCAGAACTCCCATAGACATGAATGGGGAGGACTACGCAAGCGCGGCTATCTCTCCGTTCACTACTAGCCGGCCTCAGAAAGGGAGTTGCCAAATGGCAAAACTCCTTTAGATTCTGCTACTGATTAGTAAAGTCTGGATAAAGGGATTCTCCGGGATTAGCATCACACAGTGTTTTGTTGCCTGTCAGTGGTATCTGTCAGGATATCGCGAAAAACCTTGATAGATACCAGGACAGGCCCATGGAGAAGACTTGGGCACACTTGGTCTCTTTTTGGACTATGTTTGCTCTATTTCCTGGCGGTATACACTATCTGTGTGGGATATAAAGGCCTGGTCTACCAAGCTTTTGTCTCTGGTACATAAAGTCACCTCTATGTGTCTACCGCGTATTCATAGGAGTAACTTTTTTTTTTTTTTTTTAAATAATGCTGACGGAAACCGCCAACAGAAAAATAAAAGCAGTGTGAACAATCTCTTATATTAATGCGGCAGTAAGAGCTGCGTCACCTTAGTAACGTCCACTGCGGGAGCCTCACCAGTCTTTTTATTAGGGTATGTGTACCATTGCCTCCAAACTTAAAGGGGTCCTCCAGTTTTTTTAAAATTAACCTTAAATGGGTCTAGGGTGAAGGAAAGTAGGAAAAGGCATACTTACCTCCTATCTGTAATGATGATGGACGAGATCATGGTATATCATGACGCAATTACGCGGGGTCTATTACGGCGCGCTACTGCTCCCAGTCACTTTAATTTTCTACCTAAGCCTAAAGAAGGTCATTGGCCCAGATGTTGCGAAACTAACCAGGTACATATGATGGTGTTTTTACTGTAACTTGGATTAAATGAAACTTGGATTAATATTCTTTTCAACGCAATATCAGAGTACCGACTATTTCTCTAGGAAGCTTTGTATGCAGTAGTTGCATAGTCAGGCACCCAGGACATGGTCACAAAGAGAGTGCTGCCCTAACATACATTTACTGCATACTGTAACATGCCATAACATTTTTATAATAGCGGAGTAAACCTTTACTCAGTATACATCATTTTGTTCATTACGTGATACTCCGCCTTCCTCCACCACCTGAAGTGTGAATCAAAGGGGCTGGATACTGAATATAGGGACTTCTCAAAATATTGCAATATCTGTGTGTGATCTATTTTAATAGGGGTGAGAGGTTGCACATGAAACAATTGGTCTATGATGGAGATGTCAAATTCTGCATTACGGTTGACCAGAAAGTGGCTATGGCCCGCCACGTGGCCACTACAATAGTATAATAGCCAGCCTCTTCTATCTCTTTAGTACCAAGCTTCCTTCCTTGGAGGGCGATCAGAGTGCCTGGCCAGGGCTGTGAGAGTCATGCGACCACCTTGAGTTGCTGAGCAGAGCGGTGTGGAGGTGCGCAACGGAGCTCCGAATCCAAGATGGTGACCGCTTCCTTTGCTGCTGCTGCGAATTCCGAACAGATCAATGAAAAATGATAAGAACAAAGCTTCACTCAAATACATATCATTACTTGTAAGACAATGGAGCTAAAATTTAACCTTTAATTCAATTTCTAAAAACCAAAGATATCCAATAAATAGCAGATGATATAGTTTTATGGTTTTATATCAAAACTGCTAGGAGATCAAGGTATAGTAGGGTTATGTTCAATAATGGTCAAAGGGGCTGGGAAAAGGCATAATCAGAAAAGATTATGGTCAAAAACTTTCCCTTATAAAGCCTCTACCTAGCATTTGGAGGAACTGCCCCGAAGAGGGCGCCACCCACCCAATCGATGACTGAACCCTACACTCACCACTATAGAAAGCAGGAGTATAGATGGTCCCTGCCCTAAATGGTTATGTAACCCGGGATTGTACTCAAAAGGGCTGAGAGACATAGTATAGTGATAAGGCCCAAAGAATATTACAATCATGTAAGTAGTAAAAACACAACAGCTCAATGAGGTATATCCAAGACAAATATCTAAATCATACAAGATACATGTCAGCCTGATGCGTTTCACAAGAGCTCATCGGGGGCGATAAAACAATGATAGTAATACGAGCAATACATGACATATCCGATGGTGTGGAAATGGTGGCTTAAAGGGGTTGTCTCACTACATTGATTCATGTCCTGTTTTCTTGGTTTCACTTTGAATTAATGGGTGTGTTTACTGGCTTCTACTAGGCTGCAGTAGAAGCCAGGTCTGTAGCTATAGCAACCAGTGCTGGCAGCCTATCAGGAGAGATTGAACAGGTCTGTAGCTATAGCGACCTGAGGAGCTGATGCAGCCCATACAAGAGGGGATATCTAGGAATAGGTCGGACACTGTTAATGGACACATATTGCAAAGTGACTTGTTTTTGCAAGATCTTTAACATAAAAAGCAGCAATCCTTGTAGTGAGAAAACTCCTTTAAGGTGAATCCTATGGTGAGGAAAGCCAAGCATTGGCTGCATCCACTGGAGACAGTGGAGAGACGTTCCTTTATGTGTCCGGACCTTGTTACTCACTGTGTCTAAGCTACACAGTGACGTGGCGGGCCACATTCAGCCCATGGGTCTTTGGTCTAACATGATTATTTGACGTGATGTGGACAGGACATCCATTATAAGCTTGCTTACATTCTTCTAGAGAACTTCACCATGCAAGTCTTCATTCATCATTCATATCTGGAAAATGTTGTGACCAGATGACAATGGGGACGGTAGCCATGTTAAGTGGTGATGGCCGCCATATTGGTGTTTATCCAGAAACAATGTAAGTAAGAATCTACTGGCCATATTAAGGCTCTAATCGCATTTAGGATTTGAGATTTTGATGGAGGATATTCCAATGTATACCTCCTACAGAAAGCTGTAGTGTATGCTTCTCTACAGGTATATAGTAGAATATATATCGTCCATAGGCTCTCAACATAAAATGTATATACCACCATGCAGTATGCGGTATTCTCTCCCAGTGTCCCTTCATATAGCAAAGTGTAGTAGACCATGCATCTGGTGGTACATACTGGCCCAGTGTAGGCCAAAAGAACTACACAAGGACCTATGGACACGTTGGAAGAATACTTCCAATGACGCATAGAGAAGTGAGATGTGAGTTGACCCTAATGATCTAGGACAGGGGTGTCAAACTGCGGCCCTCCAGCTGTTGGGAAACTACAACTCCCATGATGCCCACGGTTATAGATTATACAAATGCATGATGGGAGTTGTAGTTTCTGAACAGCTGGAGGGCTACAGTTTGACACCTGTGATCTAGGACATTAGACAGCGGACAGACTTTTTCTATATCCCCCTGGGGCGAGCCAAGGTCCAGAACATTCATTAGTATCACGTAATGTAATAAATTGCATGCACCGCACTGTGTCCACCTGTTGGAGGGTTGTAGTGTCCGCCCCGCTATGGTCTCTGGTTTGCATCAGGGCAGAATCTGCTGGTGCAGGCACTTTCCTGACAGCTCCGCCTCATTAGAGGCAAAGATATCATCACATCTGAGTTCATTTTCCCTGGAAACGTTCCAGCCCGACAGGATCCCGTGAGCACCGATCACATTAGAATTTGATTTCGGAAGAAAGCCCGTGCACGCGTTGTCAGATATGACCTAGTTTTCCTCTAAATCGCATGTGTTTATAATACATGGGAAATAGGAGGTGACGCAGCGGCAGGCTACGTTCTATATAAGATGACTATCCCAAAGACAGGTCTCTGCAGGGTAATCTAGCAGTTGTGTGTCCCTGATCAGGGATCTCCCTCCCCCTCCTGACTCACTAATAGGATTTCCTGCCCTCCTCCCCCACACGCAGCAGCTTTGCTCTGAGGTGTGTGTGTGGGGCGGCTTTAAAGTGTCTCCGTCCCTGTGTAATCCTCCACCTGGCGGGACAGATGCAGCATGGGGACAGGTAAAAGCCAGCCAACCCGTGACGGGGGCACCACAGGGGGACAGGCTGAGGACGAGGACAGGATCCTCATTACTCCGCCTCCCGTGGCCCCAGAAGCTGAAAGGGGAGCATCCGGTATGGGGTAAATTTGGGGTGTAGTAGTGGGGCAGTTTGCACCCTCATTGAAGATGGAATGACTGCTATTGCTTTTTTAGTAGATGGCAGCGGAGCACTATACCCATCCTCCTAAAGCACCATTGGCGTAGACTGCAGTGCATTTACTGGTGTGTATGTGGCTTTTGGAAGGAGTCTGTTCCCCTCGTACGACTTGGTGCCTGCTTTGCCACCCATGCATTGAAGTCCTTCCTATTCCGCTTTTGTTCTTTATGTTCATTTTTAGCTTTTTACACGGCTTATTTCGGGCGTATTTACGGACGTATTACGTCCGCAAATAGCCGAATACGTTTCAATATACAATTAATTACATTGATTCAAAGTAAACATTCTCTTCCACAGCCCTATTTTCGTACATTTGGGGTAAATACTCCGTAAATACGATCGTAAAATTTGTCCTCTTCACTTATTGAGCGCATTTTGCAACGTAATTTCATAGTAAAAATGGGGAATGTATTTAGAACGCGAAATACGGCCACGTATTTAAGTTTTCGGGGTATTTCGGACGTAAATACGCCCCGAAGTAAGCCCGTGTAAAACATAGCCTTGGGGGGGTGGGTAGCCTTCTGCCTTTTTGACTGGCCCCTTGTCCCCCAAATGGTATAAACCCATTTTTTCCTCAAATTTTTTTTTCCCAAGTGATTTGGGTTGAAAAGGGGTCGGTCACAGATCATCCAGTTTATTGATTCTTCATCTCATGACACTATGACTGTATATCAGTTTTACAGCCGTCTCGGAGCCATAAAATACACCTTATTGGCCATTATTGGGGAAATGGAAAAGGTTTTTCCCTGCGAAACAGGTTAAAAAAGGGGCTTTTTTGGGAAACCTAATTTTTTTAAAAAACCCTTTTCAAAAGGGGCAAAAATTTTTACGGGGGTTTATTTTTGGGCATTTTTTGAAAACCCTTTTTTTAAAATTTTTTTGGGCAACTTTTTGGGGTTTAAAAAATTCCCAAATAAAAGCTTTAAAAAAACTTTCTATCATAGCCGGCTATAATCTGAACTTTACGTTACAAATGAACAGTTTGGGGCAATTTCGGTATAGAAATATGTTCACAAGGCTGTTCTGTCCATCTGACACTGGTTTCCGTCTCATGCCTATGGTCAGCTTTAGGCTATGTCTCCACTGCACACATTTCCAGTCGTTTTTTCAGGGGGTTTTTTCGTTTTTTTGAAAAAAACGACTGAAACGGGTCCCATAGCTTTAATAGTAAAAACTTTTGTAGTCTCCACGAACGCTTTTTTTTCTGTCGTTTTTGCTGCTGGTTTTTTTGGGGGAACTTTTGTTGCAAAAAAAATTTATGTTGGGTCTATGAAAAGGGCCCCGTATTTTTTTTTCCTTTTTTTTTGAAAAAAATTCCATGCTTTTTTAATCTGTGCATTCCCTGAAAAAAAACCGCAAAAAAATTAATAAAAAAAAAAAAAGCCAGTGCCCCCCAAAAAAAAGGTATTTTTTGGGAGGGGTTTTTGATATGCACTGGGCAAAAATCTCAGTTTTAAGAACAGTTTTAGGGTTTTGTATTTCAGTGAGTTTCTTGTCCAATGCTGTGTAGACCTATCCTTAGAGAAACTGCGTAAACTAAGAAATCCAAAGATCTCAGAAGCTTGCATATCCATAAAAGTCCCAAAAATGTATTTTAAATTAGAAAACAAACCAGTACATACATTTTCGGAAAAGGCAGCCGCTTACGCATTTCAAGTGTTATTATAGTGGGGCTTACGTTTTGGGAGTAGGGCTTGTCCAAAAAAAGGCTTAAGCGTTTCCTGCTCTTTCTCTGACATTTTATGAAAAGTTTTTTTAAAATTTATTAAGAAAAAATTTTTTTTGCAGTTTTTGTTGCTCATAGCGTTAGCGGGGAAAGTAAGAGTTGTCCTGAAAGGGTTTAAGCTTTGGAAAAATGGGTTAAAATTGTGTAGCAATGTTTTTAATTTTTCTAAAAGTTGAGCATTACCCCCATTGAGGTTTCTGACCTTTCACCCACCCCCTGTTTTGGGGTCATTATTTTGGACCGGTAGTGGTTCCTTTTTGGGGAGAATAGTGTATTCAAGTGCTTGCTTGTCAAACCTAAGCCAAATAAGTCACTTTTGTCCTATTGTAGACTCCTAAAATGGGAAACATGTGAATAACGTGAATAACTCCCAAGTTTGCCCCCCCAAATGGGGGTATTAAACATTTCTACCTATTAAAAAGAAATTGTTTTTTTCAGTTGAGGGGGGCCCGGGGTACCCCTCAGGGGGGGGGTTTTTTAAATGCTTTTGACTCTTTTCTGGCGGGAAAAACTGCGGGTTTTTGGGGAGCATTTTAAAACTCAAAAAAAACTACGCTTCTTCCCGTTTTTGGGCCGGGTTCACACGGGCTTATTCACGGGGATTTGTGCACCGTTTTGGCGCAAAAAATCCCGGGGTAAATTTGGGGGCGGGGGGGGGCCCGGAGGGGGCGGGGGGGCGCCGCCCCCCGGCCCCATAGACAATGCATTTTTTAAAACCGGCGCGGCCGCGATAAAAAATTGTGCTTTGTCACTTTCTCCCCCCGCGGCGGATTTGCCCGAGGGGGGGGGGAGCGACGGTTTCCACGGTTCTCTTTGAGAGCAGTGGATTTTTCCGTAAGAAAATCCGCGGATTGGCGCCGTACTGCAGCGCAAATCCCGTTTCGGGAGTACGGGGCCAATCGCGGCCCCAAAAAAAGCCGTGTGAACGGGGGGGGCCCCAAAAGGGGCACAAACGCTGGAAACGCAGGTCTGACAATTTTCCTTGTTGCTGTCCCTAGCAAGGGGGGTTAATATATGTGAAGGTTTTTCTTTAAGGGTATGTATGAGATATTTTTTGTTATATTTTTTATATCCCTATTTTGTCCTGTTTTAGCCCAATTTTTGGGGAAAGTGGGGGGAATCTCTCGCAGAGGAAGATGCCTCTAAAGGGGCCCTTCCACCGGCTTTTAGTTTTCCCCGGATTTGGGGGGTTTATGCCGCTGGGATTTGTGCCCGCCCGTACCCGGGCCAATCCCCTCGCAAGGGAATTGATTAAAACCCCATTTCATTCGAGAACGGTGGTTTTCCCTTTCCACTCTACCTGCTCGGCGGGAAATTTTCCGGGGGGGGGGGGGACAAAATTTACCTTTCACTTTTCCAGGCGCAAAATTGGGCCCTGGATTTAAAGCAAATCTTTTGGGGCCGAAACCCCCGCCCCGCCCCCGGGACCTGCCCCTTATTCAAGGGGAATTGGGGGAAGCGCCAAATTTCCCAGCTTTGCTTTTAATTCGGCTTTGGAAATTAAGGGGGTTGTTTTAAATTCCCGGGGCCCAAGGGGTATGGGGTTCCAAAATGACGTAATTTTAAGGGCCCTTTTTTTACTTTAAAGGGGGAGTTTTTTGGGGGGGGGGGTGGCCCCCCCCCATTGACTTCTTTTTTCATTTCCCCCCCTTGTTTTTTCCCCTTCCCTTTTAAACCCCCCAATAAAAATTTTTTCTGGAGCGCAAGGAATTAAAAGTCTCTATGGCACTATGAAATTTCCGTAAAATTTTGGGGGCATTTGGGCGTTTTTCAGCGCAATTATGTTCGGAAAAACGCCCCGAAAATTTGGGTGTGAACTTTGTAAAAAAAGAACATGGTGAAGCTAAACTACCGCCCCTGACAGGGTTGAGCCATTAGAACACCCTCTGGCCACAGTCTTTGTTAGAGCAAATGGACACCATATAAGGATCCCCTTTATTGGCCATTTGTGTTGTCTTCTGCATTGCCCTCCAGTGGGGTGGAAAGGGGGTTTTTTGGCCCCCCCGGTTTATTATGTGTTAGAAAGGGTTTGTTAAAGGGGTTTTTTCCACGGTGGGGAACTTTTCCCCCGTTTTTTTAACCTCGCAGCACCGGCTGGAGAGCTGGCCGCGCTTGCACAGTCACTCTCCATTCTATTCTATGGGATTTCCGTAGCTCAAGGCCTCTCCCCCGGAACTCCCATTTGGGCAGAATGGAGAGGTTTTTTGGTGAGCAAGTGCGGGGCTGACTCCCGTTTTGCACGGGGGGTTTCGGGGTCCCCTTTTTTTTTCCCTTGATTGGTGCGTGTTCCCAGAGTTGGGAAACTCGCCCCCCTATTGACAACATCCTAACGATATGCGATCATTGTATATGGTGGCAAAACCCCTTTAAGAGCCTCCATTGTAGATTCCATCAAAAATGACAGAATCCTGACGGACGTCTTTGTAGTCAATGGAGTCCATCGGGTGCTGTTGGTAAAACACTGTTTCCACCTCTGTTTTGGAGACTCTGAACGTAATCTCCAATGCAGATGTGAACCTGCCCTTATCTGCCCAGCCCAAGGTGATCATTTGATCTTCAGGGTATAGTCACTAAGGCTATGTTCACACAGGTTAACTGCAGGACGTAATTACGCCCCGCAGTTACGCCATGGGGGCGGGGGGGGAGCGGGGGCCGGCCCCTTTTCGCCGGCCCCATGACATCATTGCTAGCGGTGCGTATACGCCGCTAGTAATTCACGTCAATTACCCCCCCCCTCGGGTATTCGCGAGCGGAGAGGGCGTAACCCATGTTCTCAGGAATGGGGGTTTTTTAATAAATGGGCCTTTTCAGCCCGAAATTGGCATTGGGGCGTTTTACGGACCAAAAATAGGCCCCCTTTTAAGCGGTTTAAACTAGCCAGAGAGGCATTTGCTTAACATTGTTTAACCCACTGAAATTCAAGTGAGGTAATTTAGTTTAAATTTGAAAATACTTAAAATCAATGGGACCCTTTGACCCTGAAAAACAACAAATTAGCGCATATCACTGAATTGTATTCCTTTGGACTAACTGGTATTGCCAGATCTGGTCCTGTGCTGGATGAGTCAAGGAAGTGGCCATAACTATAGAAGAGATCTAGACTGCTCTGTTGTCTTGGTTAAAAAACCCATTATTTCGCGACAGTTACCGAGCCCCAGCTGACATCCAGTGCCGTCGAAAGCTTCTTACAGTATATGTCATATATCAGATATGTCCTGTACTCCGACCACCTCTCACTGATATTTACCGGCCAGCTATAACCGTAAAACCACTGATAGGCGGAATGAATAACATTAAATATCCAGTGACAATGGCCCCTATGAAGGGTTGGGATGTTTTAGGCAACAAGTGAACTATCAGTTGATGTGTTGGAAGCAGAAAAAAAAGGTGTAAGGATGTGATTGCAAGGCCAAATTTTGATTGGATCGGGCTTCCCAAATAGGGTGGCTTGTGGGGTTTTGGTGTGTTGGGAATACATGCCAAAAATGGTCCAAGGAAAAACAACTGATGAACCATTGATAGGACAGGGGTGCCACATGCTCATTGATGTGCATGATGAGTGGAGGCTAGCCTATCTGGTCCGATCCCACAGAAGAGATAAATTATTGTAAAACTTCCAGCTATGATGGAGAGGTGCAAGAACTCACACGACAACACCGCTTGCTATGTATGGGGCCCCTGTACCCATGCTGACGCCTGTTCTCTGCTGAAAGTGCTTACATTGTGCGATGAAATCGAATGGGCCCCGGAGCAAAAGGGGAAAGATGCCGTCTTTGATCCCATTATTTTTCCCTCATTCGACGTCCCCGGTGGGTTTCTCATTACCTGTAGAAAAGTTGGCTCCAGGCTGCTCTTAGGAAAGAAGACAAGTGGCAAGCGGGGGGGGGTGCACTGGGAACAACGAAATTAGAAACTCTCGCGTTCGAAACGTGTAAGCGTTTTTTGTCTTTGTCTCGCTGCGTAATGCTATCATTTTTATTTTTTACATTTTTCTTAAGAATTTGGAGTTTTATACCGTCGCTGGGATTGCTGGACTTCTAATTTTCCATTTTGAGTTAGACGTTTCGCCAGGAGCGTTTTCTGTGCAGTCCCAAAGCTGTTTATTCCTCTTTGCTCAGGCAGTGAGCTGGCTGTCTTTTTGGCGTCTATGTGTATGATGCTCTGGGAGACCCTGGTCCTTGGCATCATGTGGATGTTACTGTGACACGTACCACCTACCTAAACATCATACAGACCAAGTGTACCCCTTCATGGCTGGTGTGTTCCCTAGAATAGGAGAGGAAAGCTAAAAGAGTTGAAAAGGGGTTGACTTCAAAATTCTCTAGATGTTAATGCGATGGAGCATCTGTGGAGAGCTCACCTTACAACTTAACAGAAGGTGCCAGAAACCACAGCACACTTTCACATGTTTTGTGGAGTCCATGCCTTGACTAGTTAGCGCGGTTTCGATTAACCTATACAGTTTTACATTTTTGTGGCTGATTGAGGTGGATTTCACATCTCGATTAATTAAGGGGTTGGCTCTTCATACTGTTTCGCAGAGTCTCAAGCAGCTTTAGATTCATGCTTCCTGTTTATGCCTGGTCAGGCTGTGGGTGGTTCTATAGCAGTGATTAACATATCAGCTCCATATTCACAGATCTTCTTATTGCACTGATATGACTGCAGGAGATCTTATCTATAAGTACAGGGAGCTACAGAGCTCAAAGTAAACAAAAGTAATTATTCTCCTTTGTTTGTTAGAGATAACACACTCTGTTCTCAAGCTCCTGATAGTCCTGTGTGCTGACCTGTGGTGATGTCACTCCCTGCTATCAGATAAGACAAAGAGCAGAGAGAGAAGGGGAGAACAGGACCGTGACCAAATAAACCTATGTGCACTCACAGCAGCTTAGATCTCTCTTAGGATATGTCCCCACGGCACCAGTTTGCGGCCGGTTTTTCAGACGGTCTGTGGTTTTGCAGACCGTCTGAAAAAACATCCGCAAACAAGCACAACGGGCTTCTATGGAAAACCCGTGCAGCAGTCCCGACCGGTATTTGTCCTTTGCCGTGTAAACGGGCCCTTATCCTCTCAACAGAGCAAAATAAGCAAAGCAATATATTTTGCAAAAGTCTGTTATTTACTGTTCCCTATATTTGAAAGCTAATCTTTGTAGTGAGACAACCCATTTAAGCACTTTGTACAAACTTATGGATTTAGAAAGGAGAACCAAGGCTGCTGCATTGGGTAGTCTGAATAGAAGCAGACTTGGCATTTACTAGATTTAGAAATTAAAGATCGGGTCAAATCGATGTGATTTGCTTTTAGCGGTGACTTTTCCATAAATACAGATTCACAGGGAGATAAATGGCATTTTGATGACGCTCATCGTTAGAAAAACGAAGGAATGAACAAGTTAAAAACCAACCTGAATATTTTATCACGACAAGATTTTAGACTCCAGTGCAGAAAGTAAAGGCCATAGTGGTGTCTCCTGTCTTTATAGAGGAACTGTGAAGATGTGTATGGGACTCAGTTTCTAACATTGCTTGGTAGATGCATTGCTGGAAAGACGTCTGGCAGTCTACTCGGCACAGTACATAGACCTCGGAGTGTCTCCAGCAGTGATCTGTCTCAGGACACATTTGCTACAGGTGTTGGCCTATGTTCAGTTTGCTGGCATCCCACGCCTCAAGCCTTTAGTGTATCGCACTTCCCTCGCAGAGACACAGTAGATGTGGAGCTGGCACTGGTAAGATTATAGCACCTTTAGCTGCTGGCCCTGCAATCTTCTGACTACTCAGGAGAGACGTGCCCTAATTATCTGGATCACTTGGGTGCAGCGGAGGGAGGGGGCACTGTATCGTATCACTGTACTTCTCAACTATGGACACTATATCTGTGAGTATATTTATCAACATCTGTCCACACATGGCACCAGCTTGTAACCTTGAGGAACAGGTGCTGAGTTCTTTGACCTCAGAGCAGCAGATCCTTATAATCTGCTACTTTTTATTTTTTTCTTGTATACATAAGAAATCTAAATGCACTGGAAAGATCAATTTATTTGACCATAGATATGAGCTGAACGTCGGCTGTAGTGTATGATTTGGTCAGTTCGGGTGAGATTCCATCATTGAGAGATCTCTGAAAACCATTTTTAAAGTCATTGTCTAAATATATTTCTTGAACTGGTTCTGAGTTACAACTTGTATTATACTCAAGAGCTGCATTCATAGTTCTACAGTTGTCATTCTTTAGCTCCCAGCAGTCCTTACTGGGTCAGTGTTTGTAGAAGGCATGTCCTGATGATTTACACTACACGTCCTGATGATTTACATGCTGTAAAGACTAATGTTCAGTTCACGCCTTGTTTTTTTTAATTTTTTTTAACACATATGGCGTGTGTGCAGGAAAAGCTCCGGGTGCACTCACTAAACATTTATATAGGCCCCATGGACCTAGTGTATGCAAAAGGGGTGTCTTTGGTAGCTTTGCATCGTGTTCATTTTTATACTGGTTTGACTGAGCTCGTTAAAGAATTCACAAAGTCCCGAACCCACATTTTTTCTCTAATCCTAATTCTAATTGTAACCCTAACTCTAAGTTAGGGTTTTTAGGGTGTTTTAGGTGTTAACTTACCATTTTGCGTCACTCCAGGCCTTGCTTCACTCCCTATGTTGTATAAAGCGGAAGTGACGTTGTGTGTTACATCAGACGTCACTTCTAGTTCCCAAAACATAGGGGTTATCTTGGGAAACTGGAAATTATGTTAGACAGTTGCACTGCAATGTGGCGGGAACTGGAACAACTAGCAGAATAGTGATTGCAGCTCTGGAGTATATTACAGGAAGTAACTCAGGATTATTTTAGGAAAAGTAATGTAATCTATGTACAAAATGACTCCACCAGCAGAACAGTGAGCGCAACTGTGGAGAATAATAAAAGATGTAACTCAGGATCAGTACAGGAGAGAAATGTAATGTATGTACACTGTGACTGCACCAGCAGAATAGTGAGTGCAGCTCTGGAGTATATTACAGCTGTTTAGGATCAGTACAGGATAAGTAATGTATGTACAATATGAACCTACCAGAAGCTCTGGAGTATAATACTAGATGTAACTCAGGATCAGTACAGGGTAAGTAATGTAATGAATGTACACAGTGACTGCATCAGCAGAAGTGTGAGTGTAGCTCTCTCAGGTGAAGCCAATTAGTTGTGGGTGTATTCCTGAGAGCGTGTGTTCTTCTGCTGTGTATGGGGATCCACTTGCCTGGGCCTCCTCTCTCCTCCCCAAGGAAGGAGTGGGTTTCTGGGCATGAATCTGGAAAGCAAGCCCCAGGCTCCTGTCCCCAGTAATAGGCCATCAGGGAACAGGAGCAGCCAGCTTTTGACTTGTATGGAGGACTCGGGGGTAAGAAGATCTGGCAGGAGTTGCAGCAATGTGGCTTCTGCCTCAACCCCTGAGTCTGAAGAGACTTGAAAAACAGCAACGCTTCTTCCAGCAAGAAGGCCCGGAATGCTGCCAGCTTGGGGGAGTGTGGCCCTTCCAGGGCCGGAAGTGAGGCTGGCCTGGAGAAGAAAGGCTGGGACATGCGGAGGGCCCGACAGTCTGTTTCCACCTATGGCTCATGGGTCATGAGCAACCTCCATGAGCAAGACCCTGAGGAGGCTCGGGGAGGAGCTGTGTGGTGTGAGGGCCCAGGCTGAAGAAGTGGCCCTCAAAAGAAAGAAGAATTGGCTGCAAAGCCAGATAAAGCAGCTCCAATCAGATATTTTTGAACTTAAAGAAAGGAGGACAATGCTGAGAAAGAGAAGCAGTTCTTTTAAGGAGAAACTTTTAAATGAGGGCCACTTACAGAAGATGGAGGAGAAAAAGCGGATGGGGCTGCTGCTGCACAGCCAGGTGTAGGAATACCCAGCAGTAGACGAGGAAATAGAGGATGAGGATAACAAGCAGGCTCTACCTGGCAGCCTGCAAGAACAACAGTAGGCTCCATACAATGGGCTCCCTGGACAGCATGCAGCAATGTCACCCTGTTGCACTGGTGGCTTGGGGATCGAGAGCGAGCCCAGCAGCCCGGGGGTGGGGGCCTGATGGCCAGGTTCTTACTCTTGGAGTCCCCAGTTAAATTCCAGGATTTGTTCTTCGGAGATGAGATGCCAGAGGTGATGCTTGGGGGCACTAAGAAGAAGGCTATGAAGACCAAGCACCAGGAGCAGGTAAAGTTCGTGTATACCCTCTCCCCGGGTCACCTGCGGAGTCCGCTCACTGTACGAGCCCTGCTTCTCAGCTCAGCCCATGTTCTGTGAGAATGAGATATCCAACATGGCGGGGAGAACCGTCTCTGTTTGCAGTAACAGGGAGGGAGCTGGTTCAGTACTGGCTGAAAAGCCAGACAGAAAGGTAGCGATGGGCAGTGACCTGGCAGCCAGTAAGAGGAAAGGCACTGACGCCAGAGGCTGCTCGCTAACGGGAGGAGAGAGCAGCTGGGCATCGTATTGGGCTGTGAGAGCCCTGGTGACAACTTCTGATTACACTGATCCTTCGGGGCAGCAGAGGCGTGAAGGGGCCGCTGGAGTTAAGACGGTTGCTCCTCCCAAAAAAGAACTTTTGCTTGGACTAAACCCTTGTTTTGTATTGGCGCTGCTGGTCCAGAAGAGCGGCGACAGGAAAAAGACCAGCAGCATCTTGCAATGGATCAGTGGCACCCATAAAATGGGGGCCTGTGGGGACTGCTCTGACCCCGGTGCCCAGTGATGCTGAGGTACCAACCGTTATGTCACACCGGTCCAGCCAGTATGAGGGGGAGAATGAGGGAGAAGGTGGGGGAGAAAAAGCTTTGGTTAATAATGTGTCCTCCAAGGGCAAAACTGGTTGAGCTTCTGCTAAAGATGGGCTTCAAGGCGACAGACATCTATGCCTTGATACATCCCGATTGGGACCCCTGAGTTCGATGTCAGCTTTGTTCGGCCGGAGGGGCTTGAGCTCTTCTCTAACTATGAAGATGGATGGACAATGGATGAGCTTTGCTGGCAAGACTTTGCTGTCCAGGCGGTGTCTCATCAAAACAACGTCAAGAGGGTGACCATTCTAACCCATAATAAGACACTCTCTTGCATTGATATCATGAAGTGGCTTGGCTATGAGGAGGTTGTGGCTTGGCTATGAGGAGGTGGTGGGAGTTCCTCAAAAGAACAGGGACGAGTTTGGCTTCTGTTCAGGGACCTGGACTTTTATGGTCAAACTTAGGCTTTCAGGAAACACTGTTACCCACATACCATTTGTAACCTTCTTCGGAAGGGATCACATCAAGATTTTCTACCATGGTCAGCCGAAGCTGTGTCACTGATGAGGCAGCCCCACAAACTTCAGTGCCAGATGCACTGTGCAGAAGTGTGCACTGTGTGGGGGGGCATAGGTCATCTTGTTGGTTCCTGTGCGCAGATTTGGTGTCATCTGCATGGTGACTTAGGTCACCCATTCAGTTGCTGCCCTCACTCCTTTGCCAATGCGGTCAATACCCCGGCAAGAGAAAGCCATGAGGCTGATTCTGCTGGAGGTGAGACTGGCAGAGGCCAAGGAACGGAAGGGCCAGTGAGGAAAGATAAGCAGGACATGCCTGCCCGGGCCAGTCACTCCTGAGGGCAGGAGTGACTGGCTCGGAACCAGAGGACAAGGACAGAGGGGATATGGACACATCTGTCTCTTTAAAAAGGGATAAACCGCCATCTAATTCAATCACCAAGGATGGAGACACCCGCTCCGTTGACGCTGGCATCCATTAATGTTACCAGTATTAAGTCGGATAGGTTGATATGTGGCCTCTTGATTTTCTCAGCAGAGTTGAAGCTGACATTTTATTTTTGCAGCAGACCAGGCTGCCAGATTTGGCATCCGTGTTCAAAGATAAAAGGGAGTTGCGAAGTGGAGCCTCCTATTGGTCTCTTTTGGCCGAGCGATATAGCAGAGCCGACAGGTTATCGAATTAGAAATGGAGAGGTGCCTGATTTTGGATATCCTTATGAAGGGACAAGAACTTTGTCTATAGTCCCCAGTCCAAGTAGGACCAGAAGTGTCTCTATGAGGATCAAGCCCTATCTTTTTTCAAGTTGGCAAGTGGTCTTTGGAGGGGACTTCTATACTGTTATGAGACCCCAGATCAGGGAGGTTCCAGAGATGAGCTGACTTATGACAGCATCACACTGAATAGCATAGCTAGTGAGGCTAGCCTGGTGGATGTCCACATCTGGCACACCCCAGTCCACATGCGGTTCATCTTTCATAGTGGTAGTTGTAGGTCTTGGATAGACAGGTTTTATTTGAAGGAGGAAGCCGTCTCTTCAGCAGTGCCTGCTGTTGAGTTGGAGTTCTCTGACCACTGTTTAATTTTGATTTTTCTGAATGTTACAAAGACCCCCCCCCCTCCGCTACCCTCCCCCGGGATGGGAAGAGGCTACTGGAGGCTTAATTTGTCTGTCTAGGAAGAAGTGGAGATAAGACAGTCCTTTGAGGATTTCTTTCAGAACTAGGTACCATTGCTGGATAGGTTTACTAGTAAGTCTGAGTGGTGGGAGATGTTCATACAAAGGTTGTCCAAGTTCTTCTGTCAACTCTTGAGCCTTAGGAGCCTGAGCAGGCACCATCATGGTTTAGGCCTGCTTTTCTTCAGCAGATACAGGGAAGATGGTTAAAATTGATGGGAAGATGGATGGAGCCAAATACAGGACCATTCTGGAAGAAAACCTGCTGGAGTCTGCAAAAGACCTGAGACTGGGACAGAGATTTATCTTCCAACAAGATCCCAAACATAAAGCAAAATCTACAATGGAAGGTTCACAAATAAACGTCTCCAGGTGTTAGAACGACCAAGTCACAGTCCAGACCTGAATCCAATCGAGAATCTGTGGAAAGAGCTGAAAACTGAGCAGCTCCAGCTGCTCACAAACGCTCTCCATCCAACCTCACTGAGCTCCAGCTGCTCACAAACGCTCTCCCTCCAACCTCACTGAGCTCCAGCTGCTCACAAACGCTCTCCATCCAACCTCACTGAGCTCCAGCTGCTCACAAACGCTTTCCATCCAACCTCACTGAGCTCCAGCTGCTCACAAACGCTCTCCATCCAACCTCACTGAGCTCCAGCTGCTCACAAACGCTCTCCATCCAACCTCACTGAGCTCCAGCTGGTCACAAACGCTCTCCATCCAACCTCTCTGAGCTCCAGCTGTTCACAAACGCTCTCCATCCAACCTCACTGAGCTCCAGCTGCTCACAAACGCTCTCCATCCAACCTCACTGAGCTCCAGCTGTTAACAAACGCTCTCCATGCGAAATCACTGAGCTCCAGCTGTTCACAAACGCTCTCCATCCAACCTCACTGAGCTCCAGCTGGTCACAAACGCTCTCCATCCAACCTCACTGAGCTCCAGCTGCTCACAAACGCTCTCCATCCATCCTCACTGAGCTCCAGCTGTGCGCCAAGGAAGAATGGGCAAGAATTTTAGTCTCTCGATGTGCAAAACTGATAGAGACAAACCCCAAGCGACTTGCAGCTGTAATCACAGCAAAAGGTGGCGCAACAAAGTATTAACTTAAGGGGCCGAATAATTTTGCATGTCCCACTTTTCAGTTTTTTATTTTTTACAAAAGTTTAAAATATCCAATAAATTTCGTTCCACTTCACAATTGTGCCCCACTTGTTGCTGATTTTTCACAAAAAAATTAAAATTTTATATCTCTGTGTTTGAAGCCTGAAATGTGGCAAATGGTTGAAAAGTTCAAGGGGGCCGAATACTTTCACAATGCACGGTAGCTTGTATATTTTGTGTATTATATATGTATTGGGCTTTATAGTTAGGTTGGGTGGTGGAGAAAAAGGGGGGAGGATTCTGTGGAATGCTGGGGTTTACGGGACTTTGGGAACATTTGGGGTAAAACAAAAAAATCCTGGACTGATTCATGGACGCCCGTTAACATGTGCTGGGGTCATGGATTGCGGGGTCAGTTCAGGGCCCCAAAAAAATAAAAAATTTGAGGTGTTGTGCTGGTGTTTTGTTTTTTTTCTCTTCTTTTTTTCTTGTAACTTATTTGTTTGTTTGTGGTGTGAAAAAAAAAGGTGTAGCCGGGCCAGGGCAACTTGGTTTGTAATTGTGTATTATTAAATAGTTGTAAATATTGTATATGGTTGTTTTTTTTTTTTGGGCGGGGGGAGGGGGGGTGTTGGTCTGGACTGGTGTTAGTTAAGCTGTGAGTAGATGCATTGTTGTGTGTATTGAGTTTTTATATTTTTGGGGTGATGTTTTGTATTTATTTATTGTTCTGTTTTTAAATTTTAATAAAGGAATTACAGGATGTAACTCAGGATGAGTACATAATACGTAATGTATGTACACAGTGACTGCACCAGCAGAATAGTGAGTGCAGCTCTGGAGTATAATACAGGATGTAACTCAGGATGACTACAGGATAAGTAATGTATGTACCAGTGACTGCACCAGCGAATAGTGAGGCAGCTCTGGAGGATAATACGGATGTAACTCAGGATCAGATACAGGATAAGTAATGTATGTACACAGTGACTGCACCAGCAGAATGTGAGGCAGCTCTAGAGGATAATACAGGATGTAACTCAGGATCAGTACAGGATAAGTAATGTATGTACACAGTGACTGCACCAGCAGAATAGTGAGAAGCTCTGGAGGAAATACAGGATGTAACTCAGGATTTAGTACAGGATAAGTAATGTATGTCACAGTGACTGACCAGCAGAATAGTGAGCAAGCTCTGAGTAAATACAGGATTTAACTCAGATCAGTACAGGATAAGTAATGTATGTACACAGTGACTGTACCAGCAGAATAGTGAAGCAAATCTGGAGGGATTTAAAACAGGATTTAACTCAGGATCAGTTCAGGATAAGTAATTTATTTTCACAGTGACTGCACCAGCAGAATAGTGAATGCAGTTGGAGGATAATACAGGATGTAACTCAGGATTAGTACAGGAAAAGTAATGTATGTAACAGGGACTGCACCAGCAGAATAGTGAGTGCAGCTCTGGAGTTAATACAGGATGTAACTCAGATTAGTACAGGAAAAGTAATGTATGTACACAGTGACTGCACCAGCAGAATAGTGAGTGCAGCTCTGGAGTAATACAGGATTAACTCAGGATTTAGTACAGGATAAATAATGTATTTTACACAGTGACTGCAAACCCGCAGAATAGTGAGTGCAGCTCTGGAGTTAATACAGGATTTAACTCAGGATTAGTACAGGAAAGTAATGTATGTACAAAATTTACTGCCCAGCAGAATAGTGAGTGCAGCTCTGGAGTATAATACAGGATGTAACTCAGCATCAGTACAGGATAAGTAATGTAATGTACCCAGTGACTGCACCAGCAGAATAGTGAGTGCAGCTTTGGAGTATAATACAGGATGTAACTCAGCATCAGTACAGGATAAGTAATGTATGTACACATTGGCTCAGGTGTATGAAAAGTTTCCTTGTGGAAAGTATCTCACGGAACTTTTTTTTCTTATTCAAGAAGCTTTTATTAACAAAATCTGAAAATACAATTTCCATAAAATGATAGGTAGGAAGACATATCAAACTTTTGAAAGTCGAGCAAATAATAGGCCTTGTAGGTCGAACAAAGAACAATAAACATCATATTATTGCGCATGACAGTGATTAAGAAGTATCTGATACCTATTGGCATAGATGGTAATCCCTTATAAAATTAACGATAAGAACAAGACATTACCACCAATCAATAAAATAGGAAGAATTAAATGAAAAGGTTATAGGTGGGAGGGGAAAAAAATCAGGAAAGAAGGGGAGAGGGAGGGCGGGACGAGGACGTAATCTAACGACCTACCAGCGGACGACACTATAGAGATTCATCTTGGTGAAGGAAAGAGCTGTTAAAAGTTCAATGCGAAGGGGCCAACCCTATCAATTAAGTTGTAACTGGCTTTATATGAGGTAATAGTTGCCAAGGTGTGGCGAGTGGAGGGTGTGGTTGGCCAACCAGAGACAGAGTCCAGATCCAGGGTAAAGAGGACAGAGGTCTCGTGTCAAGCATATCTATAGCTTGTCACTACTAGGACTGACCAGTTCTCGAATATGGGAATAGGATGTGGCTAAATAGTATTTTTTACAGTCCAGGAGAGCCAGAGCTCCACATTCCTTGCTTCTAGTAAGTGTAGAGTAAGCTAATCTGGAACGTCCTCCTGACTAAACAAATGAGCTAAAAGCCCGTTGTATGCGTTTCCAAAAAGGAGTGTTAATGTATACCGGGATAGTCTGGATAAGGTAGAAAAGGCAAGGTAGAATTGTCATCTTTAGAATATTCTACCAAACCTTGAAAACACCCATTTATTCCAGGAGTCTAGATCCCATAGGATATTTTGGACTAATGGCTCAAAATTAGAAGAGATAAGTTTTGTAAGATCCAGAGGAATTTTTATTAATAAGTTATTCCCTCATGAAGCCAGACAAAGCGGTAATTTGACTTTAGTAAATCAAGGTTTACAGGAGGGAGACTAGGGCTTCAGACTTAGAGATGTTTATTTTAAAATTAGACCATGAGCCGAGCTTGGTCAGTTCAGACATCAGGAAAGGCATTGATATGTGTGGGTTAGTTATGTAGGTAGACCAGTAGGTCGTCTGCGAAGGCGGAGCACTTGTAAACCTGGGTACCAACGGTAATACCTGTAATGTCTGGGTTCGATCGATCGAGGTCATCAATCTCTCCATGATCAAAATATAGAGGAGGGGCGAAAAAGAGCAACCTTGATGCGTACCATTGCAGATCTGAAAGACGTCAGAAAGGGAGCCATTGATTTTAGTTTTAGCAGTAGGGGTTTGATAAAGAGCTAGTATTTTAGAAATAAAGTTTGGGCCAAATCATAGTTGGTGGAGCGTTTGAAAGGATCGCCTGGTCTTCCCCATCCCAAACGCCTTTTCAGCGTCCAGTGATAAAACCATAAGTGGAATGTTGTTCAGACGGGTGTAGTGGACAATGTCTAAGGTTTTTATGGTGTTGTCGCAGGCCTCCCTCCCCGGGACAAAACCCACTTGGTCAGGATGGATCAAACCTGGTAAAAGAGGGTTCAGTCTGTTAGCCAGCAGCTTGGCGTAGATTTTAATGTCCACATTAAGAAATTATATTGATCTGCAGCTGCCGTATACTGTGGGGTCTTTGCCCGGTTTTGGGATAACCACAACATGGGCCAAGGTAGATTGAGTAAGGTAATGGTTTTTTTTCCAAAAATGCAATTGAATGCCTTAAGCATTATTGGGGAGAGGGTGTCCTGAAAGATGTGAAAGAATTTACTGGTGAACTCACAGCACTTTTTAAATGTCACGTTGTAAGACAAACTGTCCGTGTGGCAAAAAAAGGGTTTTGGCCTCGCCACTTTGAAAATGGAATAAATAACACATGAACTGAGACACTTTTTGGCATGAGAGCTACATAAATGTGCCATAATGTACGAATTGGCATAGGCATGCACCCTAAAAAGTGTCGGTCTTGTCAGACAGGCTCGTTCTTTTTTGGCGCAAATGTTTTAGGAATAAGTCTTACATGGCACACACCATTATTTCTGTCATAACCTACGAGCGAAAACTGCCGCAGCAACTTTCATATATCTGGGCCAGTGACTCTACCAGCAGAATAACGAGTGCAGCTCTGAAGTATAATACAGGATGTAACTCAGGATCAGTACAGGATATGTAATGTATGTACAGTGACTGCAGCAGCAGAATAGTGAGGCAGCTCTGGAGATATAATACAGGATGTAACTCAGGTATCAGTACAGGATAAGTAATGTTAATGTATGTACACAGTGACTGCACCAGCAGAATAGTGAGCGCAGCTCTGGAGGATAATACAGGATGTAACTCAGGGATCAGTACAGGATAAGTAATGTATGTACACAGTGACTGCACAGCAGAATAGTGAGTGCAGCTCTGGAGTATAATACAGGATGTAACTCAGGATCAGTACAGGATAAGTAATGTATGTATACAGTGAGATGCACCCAGCAGAATAGTGAGGGCAGCTCTGGAGGATAATACAGGATGTATTAGGATCAGTACAGGATAAGTAATGTATGTATACAGTGACTGCACCAGCAGAATAGTGAGTGCACTCTGGAGTATAATACAGGATGTACTCAGGATCAGTACAGTGATAAGTAATGTATGTATACAGTGACTGCCCAGCAGAATAGTGAGCGCAGCTCTGGAGGATAATACAAGGAATGGTAATCAGGATAGTACAGGATAAGTAATGTATGTATTACAAGTGTCTGCTCACGTGCAGAATAGTGAGTGACAACTCTGGTAGGTTATAATTATGGATGTACACTCGGTTTGCAGTACAGAATGTCTAAGTTAAATTGTAATGTAACTTAATTCCTCCAGCAGAAGAGTGAGTGCAGCTCTGGAGTATAATACAGTTGTTTAGGATCAGTACAGGATAAGTAATGTATGTTCAGTGTGAACCTACCAGCAGAATAGTGAGTGCAGCTCTGGAGTATAATACAGGATGTAACTCAGGATCAGTAAGGGATAAATAATGTTATGTAGACTCTAATTCCTCCAGCAGAATGTGAGTGCAGCTCTGGAGTTATAAGTTACAGACTTTGTTTGGATGCAGTACAGGATAAGTAAGATATGTCCAGTGTGAACCTACCAAGAATAGTGGGCAGCTTTGGAGTATTAAAAACAGGATGTAACCAGGATCAGTACATTTTTAAATAAGTATTTTACTAGTAAACTCCTCCAGCAGAATATGAGTGCAGCTCTGGAGTATAATACAGGTACTGAGGATGAGTACAGGATAAGTAATGCAATGTAGATACGCAGTGTCCTTATTTAAAGGGGTTGTCTTTTCCATGCAGTGTATGAGCCAAGCCGCTCCGAAACACATTCCCGGTCAGGCTGTGGGGGGTCTATGCATTTGGACTTATCAGCTTGTGTTCCTAGCATTTGTTAAAAATTTCTTTCGGAAAAGGTTTATAAAATGTGGGGGACCGGGTGCAGGCTCTAAAGATGAAAGCTGTCATATGTTTTGTAAACAAACTCGGTTTAGAGATTAAATTCCCAGATAAGAGAGAGAGGTGGGGAGAGGGGCTCGGTAACCCGGAAAAAAAAACTTTTGTCACGAAAAAGAAGGGCTCCAGTTTTTTTTATTCCGGGAAAAAAAGGATTTATTAAAACAGACTGCAGTGGTGTCAGAGGGCCCCCTTTAAATTTACCTCCGTGAGGGGGCCCCTTTTGCGTTTCACATGACCTTGCTTGGACATTGCTGAGTGTTTACATGGAGGAGCAAATATTACACCCTAAAGTAGAAATGGTCAATGAAAGTGTCCTGTGACCTCCTCTTAGCTCCTGAGAATGGATTAGAGGTCTCACAAGGGAGGTGAAGCACATTTTCTACTATACATTTATGAAAATATGTCAAAGTAAAATTGTCTTTGCTGGCTATAGCAACCAATCACAGCACAGCTTTCATTTTTTATAGGGTTCTTGAGAAATGAAAGCTGTGCTGAGATTGGCTGCTAAAGGCAACAAGACCGTGTCTCTCTTAGATGACTAAACCTGCCTCGGTACTGATTTTCGTTAGCCCCAAGCTGGCATTAGAGGGAAGTGGCGTCTCCTTGCCGCCATTTTGTGTACGTGGCTCGGCTGTGGCTTTCAGCTTTTTGCAGTGAAAGGGTTACACTGCGTGTTCTCTTGTTTATCTGGGATGTACATCTCTATCCCACACACATACACTTGTACAGTGCGGGCAGCCATGTCTTGTGGGGGCTGATTCTCTCCCTGCCATGTAATTAGCACTCTGCTCCTCACACACTGACAGCCCCTTGGCATTGCCACAGAAACTGCACAGACAGACCCTATATTTGGGAATACTGTGTTCCTCAGCAGCAGCAGGCACTGCGTGTGTATGTGCAGCCTTGTCTGACTTATGTGTGCAACTTACCCTTTATGCAGCTCTGATTTATGTTTACCTCTCCCTTCATCAATCTGTTAAAAAGACTATTCACCGCAAAGACATACTAAATGGTTTTATAATATCGTCTTATTAATACATATTAATGAGGATAGGACAGTACCCTGTATGTACTCAAAAATGAGTACACCTCTCACATTTTTGTAAATATTGTATTATATCTTTCCATGGGACAACACTGGAGATATGACACTTTGATACAATGTAAAGTAGTCATTGTACAGCTTGTATAACAGTGTAAATTTGGTGCCCTCAAAATAACTCAATATACAACCATCAATGTCTAAAATGCTGGCAGGGAGTACACCCCTAAGTGAAAATTGTGCCCAAAGTGCCAATATTTTGTGTGGCCACCATTATTTTCCAGCACTGCATTAACTCTCTTTGGCATGGAGTTCTCTAGATATTCACAGGTTGCAGCCACTGGAATCCTCTTCCCTCCTCCATAATGATATCACAGAGTTGGTGGATGTTAGAGACCTTGCACTCCTCCACCTTCCGTTTGAGGATGCCCCACAGATGCTCAATAAGGTTTAGATCTGGAGACATGCTCGGCAAGTCCAGCACCTTTACCCTCATTTTCTTTAGCAAGGCAGTGGTCGTCTTGGAGGTGTTTGGGGTCATTACCATGTTGGAATACTGCCCTGCGGCCCAGAAGGTAGGGGATCATGCTTTGCTTCAGTCACAGTACATGTTGGTATGCATGGTTCCTTCAAATGTAGCTCCCCACAGCCAGCAGCACTCATGCAGCCCCAAACCATGACACTCCCACCACCACGCTTAACTGTAAGCAAGCTACAGTGTGCACCTCACTTGGTTGTCACCACACACACTTGTCTTTGTACTCCTTACCTGTTTGCTGCCACTTGACACCATCTGAACCCAAAAATTTTTATCTTGGTCTCACCAGACAACAGTACATGGTTCCAGTAATCCATGTCCTTAGTGTGCTTGTCTTCAGCAAACTGTTTGCGGACTTTGTTGTGCATCATCTTTAGAAGAGGCTTCTTGGCCTGGAGAGCTCAGTGAATGGACGCACACTGAGTGAGCTCTGCTGCCAGGCCGCCTGTGTACGCTATTTCAGCGCTAGAAGCTGACCCCAGATGGGAAAAAACAAGTCCCAGACCCCCAGGAGAAGCTCTGCTACTAAACCTGTGCCTCCCAAGCCGGGTGCCAGGCTGGATCGCTTCCTTACTAGAGGAGCAGTGAGACGCGGTAACGCCGTGGAGCAGGCACCATCTTCCTTCCGCCGCGGCCTGCAAGCGCCAGAGGCAGCACAATTGCCGGGACCGACAGCAGAAGATCTCCTCGCACCGGCGACATCACTCACCGCAAGTGCGCCTGCTTCCAGTGGCTCTGACGGACCGGGTAAGCCACAAGCTCATCTGACACCACCGGCTCCCGTCCCACTCCTCCGCACGGCTGCCGCCACCTTCACTTCCGCCGGCCCTAAGGCGTTGGAACCGGCTCCCAAACCGCCGGCGACCTTAATTGCCACGAGCCCTCCTGTTGCCTGCGGCTCCGACGGACCCGATACGCCGTGCGACCTTCCTGCACCCGCGGCTCCCACCCCGCTGCATCGCGCGGTCGCCGCCATTGTTCCTGCCGGCACTGAACCTAGCCCCACGGCGGTGGAAGCTGCCAACGGACCAGGGCTTTCCTCCTCCGCTCACGAGTCCCAGCACCCTCACACCTGGCCGCCGGCTGAACTGCCTGCTTCTGCGGTGGGTCAGGAGTTTACCCCCCAGTTTGCCAAGCCTGGATCATTGGCGTCTCTAACGGCTGGGGTGACACGGGCACGATCCCCTGTGAGTCCCCCTGGACTTTGCACCACCTCTGGGACTAGTAGCTACCTGCAAGCCCCTCCAGCCCGGGATCCCCCCAGTGTGGCAGAGATCCCATTCACCCACCGGAGCCCCACTATCCCCCCAGGACATAACATCTACATGGCATCACGTTCGCCCCCAATTTCTCCCCACCTGGGAATCCCACAGGCGAACCTGACCATGCTTGGATCCCCCAACACGCACCAAGCAGGAGGGGGGCGTTTGGAGGGTCTGTTGCCTTCCCCTCCGCGGCTGTGGGATGCATCCCAAGAGGACTCCCTCGGCCTGTTTTCAGCCCACTCCTCAGGGGTACCCCCCCACACCCTCCGCCATGATGCTCCTGAATTCTCTCATGATTCCCGCTCTCGGGCCCTCCCGCCTCCGCCGAATGCCCAGCAGTGGTCTGACTATCTTCAACTATTGCCGAACATTTGGAAAGCGGACTTTCAAACCCTGATCTCTGAGGTGAAAGAGGCCTGTAGGCAGGAGATTTCGTCGCTGCGGCAAGACATCAAACATCTTACAGAAAGGACGGACGCCCTTGACGAGGGCCATGCTGTAACCCGCAAATATCTTACTGCCCTGGATAATAGGGGGCGCCGGAACAACATCCGGTTTCGGGGGCTGCCCGAAACTGTTGCCGACGACAGCATTCCATCAGTCCAGACGTCCATCTTCAACAATGTTCTGGGCGAGCCTCCCTCACACCCAATCAAGTTAGATAGGGCCCATAGAGCCCTCCGCCCTAAAGGGTCCTCACCCCTCCCAAGGGATGTCATTTGCTGTGTGCATGATTTCGACATCAAGAAGAACATTATGACGAAAGTCCGGGCCATGCGGACACTGGACTATGAGGTTGAGCAGATCCAGTTGTTTCAGGACCTGTCGTGGGGCACGCTACAGTAGCGGCGTCTCCTAAAACCGCTTCTTTCTATCCTACAGGAGCACCAGATTCCGTATAGATGGAACTTTCCATTCGCCCTCTCTGCTCGTAAAGATGGCCGTGTGGTCATCCTCAAAACCCATGAGGACATGCAACTGTTTTGTGACGCTCTGCAGATCCCGGCCCCGCAGCTTCTGGATTGGGACTTGGATATCCTCTCCACTCCCCATCTGCCATCTTGGCGCCAGTCATCGCAGAAAGGACGACCCTCCACTGGGGGGACGCCAATTGGCCGCAGACTTCCACATACCCCTCATCGCTAGTTTTGCTCCGGGGACTTTTGTGCTCTTTTACTAACATGCCTTTTCTCCCTCTAGCTGGGTGTTGGTTATATTGTCCCCCCATCTGGGACTGACTTCCTAAATTCGATTCGTTTTTTGGCTCCAGTGCGGGGGGCCCCGGGTTGCGGATGGCACCCCTACTTGACCCCCCTTTGGTAAAATTCATTTTTTTTTTCAGGATTTTGGGTTTTCCGCACTCACTATTCCCCCTTTTGGGGGGTCTAAAACCCCTTTCTGCTCCCCCCTCGCATTGTTCCTCTTTTCCTCTTAAAGCCTAGGGAGCTCGAATATTTTTGTGCGGTATCTCCTTCTGGGTTTTGGGTAGAATTTCCCGCCACTAGAGAGAGGCATTTGGTTTTTTGGACAGGGGGCCCGGAGGGTCCTCAGGGGGGCTTTTTTTAGGCCCCTTTTTTTGTTGCTTAGGCTCCCCTTCCCCCCTTTAAAACAGGGGGCGCATTTTTGGGAACCCCCCCCTTTTCCCTTCCTCTCTCCCCCAACCCCAGTAATTCCGGTTTTTTATCCGGTCTTTATCGGGGTTTACTTTTTGCGTGACTTTTTGGCCCTAAAAACCCCATTTTTAGTGACTACTTTTTGGGTTTAGGTTTTCCCCCCGGCCCGGGGTTTTCCTTTTTACTCCCTTTGTTGTATTTCCCCTTTTTCTATCCCCCCAACCAGGGTTTTACCTGCTTTTCCCCATCAACGCAAAGGGGGTTAAACTCTGATGTAAAAACGCGTCTCTTTTTGCGGGAGCAAGGGTCTCTGAAGGCGGACATCCCCTTTTGTCCAAGAACCCACTTTAAACCTGCGTGGCCCTTAAAACTTCCAAAAGGGGGAAACCTTCCCTGGGCTTATTCCGCTTCCAGCGGTCAAAAAAAGGCGGGGATTTAGTGATACTCCTATCGGCACCCCTGCCCTTTCCGGGTCGCCACTCAGAACAGACCCCCCTGGGCCGCTTTGTTATCCTCCAGGGTTTCTCGTAGGGGGGCCCCGCTAAAAATTGTGCATCGTCTATGCCCCAACTCATTGAAAATTTCTTTCCTTTCACAGTCCAAAACAAACTGCCCCAGACCCCCCGGGGGGGGCCCCCTCACCCGGGGGAGGGGACTTCAACCGGGGTTTTTTCCCCGCCCATCAGATAGACTTTCCCCCCCTGAGGGTAAACCCCCCTAAAGGGGCCCCGCAAACAGGTTTCCCAACAGAGATCGAAAATTAATTAAAAAACATGGCTCTATGACCTGGGAGGATTAACCTTTCCAACGTTTCACCCTTTTCACCTTCTACCCCCGCCCCCCCCCCCAAACCAGATACACCCCTCGCTGGACTCCGTCTATGGAAACGCCCCACATTGCGCATAAATTCCCTGCCGCCAAATGGGCCCCCATATCATGGCGGCCCATGTGCCTGTTCTCTCTCACCAAAGGGGCCGGCACCCCCACACCGCTTCTGCCACTTGGGGATGAACGACTCACTGCAAAAAAAAACCCGGCACTGAGAGGGGAATCCGCAACACTCTCCCCCCCAAATTTTTTTGAACTAAACGAGGGGGTCATAGGTTCAGTGTCCCGCAAAGGGAGGCTCACAAGGCGGTACTCAGAGGAACCGGCATCCCCAAAGGGGGGCTCGGTTTGAAAAAAAGACCGAAGGAGCAGGCTAGACCCCTTCATTTTCCGCCTTCCAGCCCCTTGCAGACCACAATGTTCCCCAAAGGCTGAACCCAAACGCACTCTACGCTCAAATCTTTGAGACTAGATCCCCCCTTAAGGATTTAAAGCCTTCCCCGGAAAGGGGTTTTGAGGGGCCCTTGCTCCAAAAATTTCAAAAACAAAAATTTCTATGAATATGGAAATAAACCCCCATCCCCCCCGGGCCAGGCGCTAGGGGATAACGGGTTAATTCCACCCCCCCAAGCTTTAAAGGGTTTCCCGATGGCCCCCCTGACATATGACCCTAAAACTATGGGGCGCCTTTTCCCGTCAGTTTTTTTCCCTGACTTGAACTAGCTGCCCGGGGCCCCCCCCGAGTATCTGACCAGACCTCCAGGCCAGGAAGGGAAAGCTTTTTGGGACTCCTGCTCTCTCCCAAAAACTACCTGGGGAAGCCGCAGAGGGACTCAACCCCCCATTGATCTGGACGAACTACTGGAGTGATTAAAGATCTCCCCCCAAAGGGAAGGCCCCGGGGCCAACGGGTTCCCATTAAAATTTTTACCCAAAAAAGTTTTTTTCAGGGGTTAGCCCCCCCTTTCTTTCCCCCGTACAAAGCTCCCTACAAAGGCTCCCACATCCCCGTGGGAAATTTTCATTTTCCCATCTCACTCTTATCCCCAACCAGGGGAAAGGGTTTCCCGGGAGAATATGCAAACAACAGCCGATAGCCCTTCTGAATTCTGACATAATTTTTTTTCAAAGATCCTGGGCCAAAACCCTTTTGAACCTTTGGGTCCCCGCACTGGGCCCCCTAAGGGGTCAGTAAAGGGGTTTTTCCCCCCTGCCGGCAAGGCGGGGAAAAACACCAAAACGGGGAAAAACCTAATTTAAGTTGCCAACATCCCAAAAAGAGGAAGCCCTTCGCCTTAGCCTTGATCGAAAAAAGGGGTTTTTACCGCTCAGTTGGCCTTTTTCTTTTTCCAACGCTTAAGTCCCCTTTTTGGGTTTTTCTGGTAAAATTCCTAAAAGGCGATCAAGGGTCTCTACTCCTCTCCATCGGCCTCTGGGTTTAAAATTCCTCACGAGACTTCCCCCCCTTTTCAAATCTCAACGAAACGCGCCA
This sequence comes from Phyllomedusa bahiana, assembly GCA_025379985.1. Lineage (NCBI taxonomy): Eukaryota > Metazoa > Chordata > Amphibia > Anura > Hylidae > Phyllomedusa > Phyllomedusa bahiana. The sequence goes on from JAODAL010000651.1 coordinate 212,842, forward strand.
AGGGGTGCCCCCCCTCTCCCCTTTCCCTTCATACTGTTTTGGAGGGCCCCTTGCATCCAAGAAATTTGGCTTACCCTTCCCTCTCTGGTATTTTGCGTTAGAGACAAAGAGTTAAAATCTCCCCCTTTGCAGACATGTTTTGCTGACACTGACCGGCCCCTTTTTTTCCCTCCTTCCCCTAGCTTGCACATTCATTTTAAAAACTTCGGATGGGTTTTGGGCTTTAAAAGGGTTTAAACACGTCCAAAAAAGGAAGCCCTCCCCCCCCAACCTTCCCCGAGACCCCGGCTGAACTTCAGTCCCTTTCAAGTTCAGATGGCAGGCGACCCCCCCTTTTAAAAATACCCCCTTGGGGGTCCATTTGATGCAGGACTACAAAAAACTCTTTATGGAGCCCAAAAATCCCTTCCCCTTTTTTTTAGAGATTTCGCTATCTGTTACTAAATGGCATTCCATGAGCTTATCCCTTCAAAAGGGCGTATAGCCCCCTGTCAAAATGACAATCCTACCCAAATTTTGTGTACCTCTTTGGGAAACCCCCCCGTGCCGTCCCGCTAAAAAACTTGAAAACCCCGCAAGGCCCGCGGTCTTTTAAATTTATATGGGCACATGGGCCAAACCCCCGCATCGCTAGGGAAAGTCCTGATGGGGAGCAAAAAGGGAGGGGCTGGGGGTGCCCCAAACATCAGAAAAATTACTGGGGGTTTTTTTTTTTTCCGGGCCAGGGGGGTCATCCCAGCATGGGCCCCACTATCCCTTTTCACTAAATGGATGGGATTTTAGAAACTTTTGGAGGCCCATTTCATCCTAATATGTTTTTTGTGGGCCAAAAGCTAGGGAAGCGCGTACCCCCGGTCCCCTTTAGGGGCCCCTGACCTTCGCTAGGGCTGTTTTGGGGGACACGGGCGGGGGCAAATTTCCCCCCTGGCCTCTAAGGCCCCCCTATGTCTTCCCTTTTCCCCTACACCTCCCCCTTTTCCCCTAGCCGACCCCCGCAAAGTCCGGCCCCCCTTTGTAGCCCCCTGGCAGCAAAGCAATTTGTTCAGATTTTCTGATATTGCTCAAATTTTTGCACCAGGGGCCCCGTTTCCATTCGCGGGGCTCTCAATACCTATGACCCGGGGCCCCCCTTTGGGCACAATTCTCCTACCTTCAAATAAAGCATCCCAAAGCAGACAGGGGGCACGCACTCTCCAATCCAAATCCTTTTTGAAGGGTTTTGCAAGTCGGGGTTCCCTCAAAAGGGGGTCATAAACTAGTATTTTAAAGCTATACTCAACGATCCCCCTCCCCGACCCCAGATTCGTACCAACCCCAAAAATTTCCAAGTGGGAGACTTTCCTGGGTCGGGAAACTTCCATATCATTTTGGGAGACCATAGGGCACAGAGCGGCCGCCCCCTTTGACTTCACACCTAAAAGGGAGAAAAATTTATAAGATCCTGATGCACGGTACCACACCCCAAGTTGCTTCATAAATTTAACCCACGTCTCCGGTCTTGCTACTTTTCCCCCCATTTCCAATTAAATAAATTTCCAGCAAACAAATTTAAATTTTTCACTTTAAACACAAAAAAAATTTTTTTATATAAAAAAAAACCCCTTTTCCACAAAAAACCACCTTACCCCATATTTTAAATTTTTTGCCTGAAAAAACAAAACCCCCCTTTTACCATCAAAAGGTGGGAACCCCCCAAAAAAAGCCTTTTACATAAAATACTGCTCCAGAAGGGGTCCCAAGCCTACACTTTTTGGGAGTCGTCCCAAACTCAGGACACAGAACAGATAAGGCCCCCTTTGACACCCGCAGCGGTGACACTTTTAGACAGGGTAGAATTTAATTTAAAACCATATCTTACGAGCTAGTACTTGCTATAGATATAAAGGGTCTCCTGTTTTAAAAGGTGGTGCTCCCCAATTTGTGGGAGAAAGGGAGTTGTTTCCCCCCTTTTAAAGCAAAAAAAAGGTTAAATAAGGTGAGAATAGGTTTTTAAATAGGATATAGAGGTTAAGAGTTTTTATAAATAAAAGTTACTTTTTAGTGTTTAACAGATAGAGAACGATAAGTTTAAGTTTGCCTACGCAAAAAGTAAATATGTGATTAAAAGTCACTCTCTGTTCTCTTGCGAGATTCCCCAAATTTTTTGGGGTTATATCCCAGGGTCTCTGACTCACATTTTTTGGACTGCCCGAACATCCAACTATTTTGGGCACAGGTCAGTGGGGTCCTGTCGGGCGTTTTCCATCATGGAGTCTCGGTGGATCCTTCGGTTTTTCTTTTGTACATCCCTTTGCCGGGCTTCTCTAAGCATGCTTCCACGCTTCTCCTCCATTTCCTCACTGCTGTCTTGTGCCTGATTTCTGCCTTTTGGAATATACCGCACCCTCCGTCCTTACACGATTTGTACACGCGGATCTGCGAGGTGCAACGCGTGGAGCGACTCATGTCCCTTATCCATGACAAGCCTGAGGTCTACGACGCCGTGTGGGAGCCTTGGCTTACCTACTGGTCGCGGTTGCGTTCATGAAGCGCTCGCCCTTACTATGAGAATAATTTTCCCCATCCTCCCTTTCCCCCTTCTTCCCTACCCCCCCCCCCCCCTCCCCTGTGTCCTGTCTCGTGCCCACCTATGTCTGTCCTGTATGTCTTTTGCCTCTCCTCTGGCACTAGGTTATTTGGCTTTGTCCGAACAGGTTGCCTTAGGCCTTGTTTTAATGGCCGTCACTGACGCTTATGTTTTGGTTTAATTTCACCTTTTATCATTGGACTTATGGTATATCTCGTTTAACAAGCCTTCTTTTCCTGTAATTTTCTTTATCTAAATTTTTTTTATAAAAATACAGTTACAAAAAGAAGAGGCTTCCTTCTGGGACGACAGTCATGCAGACCAATTTGATAGTGTGTGTGCGGCGTATGGTCTGAGCACTGACAGGCTGACCCTCCCACCCCACCTCTTTAACCTCTGCCGCAATGCTGGCAACACTCATATGTCTTTCTTGAAAATATATTCTCTGGATATGACGCTGAGCGGAACCTGTCTTGTTAAACTGCTGTATGGTCTTGGCCACCGCGCCACAGCTCAGATTCACAGTGTTTGCAATCTTCTTATTGCCGAGGCCACCTTTCTGTAGAGCAGCAATTCTTTTTTTCATATCCTCAGAGAGTTCTTTGCCGTGTGGCGCCATGTTGAGCCTCCAGTGACCAGTTTAAGAGAGTGTGACAGCGACATCATCAAATTTAAGACACCCGCTCCCCATTCATACCTGAGACCTTGTAACACTAATGAATCACATGACACCATGGAGAGAAAATAGTTAGCTTGAGACAGTTTGTCCCTTTTTACTTAGCGCTGTACTCACTTTTGTTTCTAGCGGTTTAGACATTGATGGCTGTGTGTTGAGTAATTTTGATGGTGCACCAAATTTACACTGTGTCGGTGTGGTCAAATCGTCTAGCATGCAGACCACACTGATATGTACTGGAGACTGTGTCTTATACACAGATACAGAGAGGAGAACAGTCCTATTGTATAATGATATATATATACACCGGAGACTGCGTCCTATACACTGAGGTACAGAGCGGAGAACAGTCCTATTGCATAATGATATATATACACCGGAGACTGCGTCCTATACACTGAGGTACAGAGCGGAGAACAGTCCTATTGTATAATGATATATATATATATACACTGAGATACAGAGCGGAGAACAGTCCTATTGTATAATGATATATATACTGGAGACTGTGTCCTATACACTGAGATACGAGGAAACATTCCTATTGTATAATGATTAAAATAATACACCGGAAGGGCTGCGTCCTAACACTGAATACAGAGGGGGGAAAAAGTCCCCCATTTTATAATATTTTTTTTACACCGGAGACTTTTGTCCCCAACACTGAGATACAGAGGGGGGAACAGCCTATTTTAAAAATGAATAAATACACCGGAGACTGCGTCCCAATACACTTTAGGTTTCAGAGCGAGAACATCCCATTGGAAAAAAGATAAATATACACCGTGAAATGTGTCCCAAAAACACTGAATAAAAGAGGGGAGAACAGTCCCATTGTATAATGATATTTAAAATATACACCGGAGGGCTGCTTCCATCACTGGGGATACAGAGCAAGAACAGTCCAAATTTTATAATTTATATATAAATACAAAACCCGGGGCTTTTCGTCCTATACACTGAAATACAGAGGGGGGAACATCCGGGATCTTCCCTACATCCGGTATCCAAATTAAGAAAATATTTCAGTTGGGAATTCTTTTTTATTACTTAGTGGAATGTTAGAGAAAAAATAAAAAAATAAAAAATGTTTAAATCCCACAGAGGGCTGAAATTGGAAATGTTAAAAACCAAAATGGAAAATCAAACTTCAGGCTGATCCCAAATTCCCGTGGCATGCCTCAAAAAACAAAAAATGAAAGGGCCCCTAGAGTGTGTGGCCTCCACTGCCTGAATAACCTCCTTTTAAACCTTTGGGCCCGCTCCGGATGAGACAGCAGAATTTTTCCACAGGAAATTTTTTTCTCCCCCTCTGTATCTCAGGGTATAGGGCACAGTCCCCGGGGTGTATATAAAAAAATCATTATACAAAAGGACTGTTTTCCCGCTCTTTTATCCCCAGTATATAGTAAGCAGTCCCGGGGAAAAATATATCATTATACAATAGGACTGTTCTCCCCCTCGTATTTCCAAGTAATAGACACACCCCCAGGGATATAAATATATATCATTTACAATAGGCGGTTTTCTGCTCGTAAACTCATATATAAACAAAAGTCTCCGGGGAATAAAAAACATTAAAAACCCAAAAGGCGTTCCCCCCTCTGATTCATGTATAGAACACAGTCTCCGGTGGAAAATTTTCTTTTTACAATAGGACTGTTTTTCTCCTCTGTATCTCAGTGTATTTGGGCACAGTTTTCCGGGGAATATAACATTATACAATAGGACGGGTTTTCCCCCTGTACCAGGGTATAGGACGCAGTCTTTCCCTTTTTAAATCATTATAAAATAGGACCTTTCTCCCTCTGTTTCTCAGTGGGATAGGACGCAGGGCTCCGGGATATATAATTTCTTTTTACAAAAGGACTGTTCTCCCCCTGAACTCAGGTTTAGGACGCAGGCTCCGGTGTTATATAATCAAAATACAATAGGCTGTTTTCCCCCTGTATCCCCAGTGAAAAGGACGCAGTCTCCGGTTTCAAAAATAAAAAAAAATACAATAGGGGAAAAATTTTCTCCCCCCCCTGTAACTCATTTTAAGGACACGCCCCCCATTATATATCATTATACAAAGGAAATTTTTCCTCCTCTGTATCTCAGTGTTTAAAAGGAAAACAGCTCCGGTGTAATATATATCTTTTTACAAAAGGAAAAGGGTTTTCTGCTCTGTTTATCTCAGTGTATAGGAACCCGTTTCCCGGGGTATAATTTAAACAATAAACAAAAGGACTGTTCCTGCTCTGTATCTCAGGGATAGGACACAGTCCCCCGGGGTATAATATCATTATACAATTTGGACCTTTTTCCCCCCTCGGGAAACCGTGAAGGACCCCAGTCCCCCCGGTGTATAAATATTCCCTTATACAATAGAAATGTTCTCCCCCCTGACTCAGTGTAAAAGGGCGCAGTTCCCCCGGGGTAATATATCATTATACAATAGGACTGTTCTCTCCTCGTATCTAGGTATAGGACGCAGTCTCGGTGGTGTATCATTATTACACCTAGGATGTTCTCCTCTCTGTTAATCTCAGTGTTGTATAGGACGCAATGTCTCGTGTATTTATATCAATATACAATAGGCTGTTCTCCCCTCTGTATTCAGGTATCGGACACAGTCTCGGTGATATTATTATATCATTATACATAGGACTGTTCTCTCCTCTGTATCTCAGTGTATAGGACGCAGCTCCGGTGTATATATATATCATAATACAATAGGACTGTTCTCTCTCTGTAATCTCAGGGTTAGGGACGCAGGTGTCGGTAGTATTCTTTATCTCATTATACAATAGGGGACTGTTCTCCCTCTGAATCATCCGTGTATAGACGCACAGGTCTCCGGTGTATATATCTTCACTTATACAATAGGGACTGTTCCCCTCTTATCTCGTGTATAGGAAACAGTCTCAGTGTATATAATTCATTATACAATAGGACTGTTCTCTCCTAGGATCTCAGGGTTATAGGACGCAAAGTCTCACGGTGTATATATATCATTATAACCAATAGGGTTGTTCTCCTCTCTGTATCTAAGTGTATTAGGACGCAGACTCCGGTGTATATATATCATTATACAATAGGACTGTTTCTCCTCTCTGTTTCTTTCAGTGTATAGGACGCGTTTCCGGTGTATATATTATCATTATACAATCGGGACTGTTTCTCCCCTCTGTATCTCAGTGTATAGGACGCACGTTCGGTTGTAATATATATATCATTATAAATAGGACTGTTCGGCCCCTCTGTATCTCGAGTGTTATAGGACGTTAGTCTCCGGGGTATATCTATATCCATTATACATTAGGACTGTTCTCCCACTCTGTATCTCGTGTATAGGACACAGTCTCTGGTGTATATATATCATTATACAATAGGACTGTTCTCCTCTGTATCTCAGTGTATAGGACGCAGTCTTTGCTGTGTGCATATGTATATAATTTATACAATTCCCCTTTTATTACCTCTATACTAAGTATTTTACAGTTGAACAAAATACATATCGATGGCCGATGGCAGGAGCATTGCTTTATGGTACTGTGGTGACTGTTGGTTTTTATGACACATCTATAATCCCTCTCATATACACCCCTGTAGGTATATGCTTCACCCCTCCCTGATAAGTGCACTTTCTGTCTTACAGCTGTCCCTTTCCCCCCTACACGGCGGCTTGCTATGAATGAGGTGTTCGTAGAGGGCCGTCCTCAGCTGGAGACTTTGAAGAATCACTTAGCCAAGGAAGGGAGACTCGAGGAGGAAGTGGCTCTGCGTATTATTCGGGAAGGAGCTGCCATTTTACGTCATGAAAAAACCATGCTAGAGGTGGAAGCTCCCATCACAGGCAAGTCAGCCATTGTTTTTTTTTGTTTTTTTAGACCTGTCTTCTCACCATGATGTTTCACAGATCTTTCTCCTACTTCCTGTTCAGGCTGTGGGTGGCTCTACAGCAGTTATTGACCTATCATCTGTGTTTGTCCTAGCTGAGCCTGTTTGAGGGAAATTGGTGATGAAGGTTTCTAAATAGCAAGACGCCAGGCTGTAAAACTTGAAAAGGTTAACTCTTGTCAGTAAGAAACATAAACAAGCTCTGGTGCTGCTGATAAGACACGGCAGAAAATGACAGACTGTGATCGAATAGAAAGCGGTGGTGGGTAACCTAGGGAAGCTGGTGTACACAAGCAGAAGACAAGAAACTGCTCTAGCTCTGAAGGGAAGTAAAAAATCAGAACAGCAATGTACTAGGGAATACAAGTAATAAATCTTTCATTAATTCTACACTTCACAAATCATTATGGGAAAGGAGCTGAGAAGCTCAAGTGCCCTCTTTTTGATGTAACAAATCCTCAATTTGCCTTTGACCCACTGAGTCTTGAGAAAGCAAAAGGGATATTAGCCAAGCCAGTATCCCTCATCTGCATACAGTGCTGTTTCGGGGTTTTGCCCCTCATCAGTGCAGAGCAGAGCGATGCTGGCTGGCTGGGTGGGAGGCAATGAGTGGGTCAGAAAGGGGAACATATCTCCTTGGGGAGAGCACCATACAGTGTGTAGAGTTGTGAATTGCCTTTTTGCCCTCTACTAAGCATCTGCATATCACAAGGCATTATAGGAAAGGAGCAGAATAGCTCAGACACCCTCTATTGGATGTAACAAATCCTCAGTTTGCTTTTGATCCACTGAGTCTTGAGTGGATGATGAGATTCATCTACATACAGCGCTGTTTTGGGGTTTTGCCCCTCATCAGTGCAGAGCAGAGCTTAGCTTACCGGCTGGCTGGGTGGGAGGCAATGAGTGGCTCAGAAAGGGGAACATCTCTCCTTGGGGAGAGCACCATACGGTGTGCAGAGTTTTGAATTGCCTTTTTGCCCTCCACTAAGCATCTGCATATCACGAGGCATTATGGGAAAGGAGCTAAGAAGCTCAAGCGCCCTCTATTGGATGTAACAAATCCTGAATTTGCTCTACACACCGTACGGTGCTCTCCTGATGGAGAGATGTTCCCCTTTCTGATTCATATGCATTTGGCTATAGTCTTTATTTTACATGTTTAAAGCCAATGAATGAACTGGGAATACCACTTTAAGACAAAGGAGACCAAGACCTGTCTGACAACGAGAACGGTTCTATCATGTATAGAATCAAATTAGCCAGATTCAGGACCATGATGCTTTGCGGCAAGACCCTTGGGCTCTACTTACAGTTTGTTCTGCCCTAGGCATTAAGACGGGCGCCGCTGTCGCTTCACCCACACAGTTTTATGTCCCCATCTATTATGCAAAGCGATCCATTTTGGAGCATGCAATCGCCGTCATGCATCTGCTGCATACACCAGATGTCGGTCCTCCTCGGAGCTGATGATAATGGTCGTCTATTGCATGCTGCAGCTCTCGCACGTTTTCTCTCCTGCATCTTAGAATTGGGACGTATGCCTGTCTGCTGCCGCTCCCCCTCCCCCAAGAGCAGCTGCTGGTTTTCTCAGCAAGTGCTGGTGATATAATAAATGTAAGAAACCAAAAAAAAAAAAATCGAGCAGGCACCGCCAACCCCCTCCTACAACTCTGCTGCCCTAGGTGCCAGAACTGGAAGTGCCTGGTAGAGTACGCCCCTGCACGATAGGTCACCCAAGCCCGGACACTCCACAGATGTCCCTACCAGCCTAATCAACCCGGTGCCCCCTAGGGGCATCTAGGGGATATCTCAACTATTCCGCCTAGAATAAAACCCGCTATAATGAACAAATGGGGTAAAATATGTTCTTTTTCCTTTATGCTAATAGTCTCCCGATTGCGAGCACAAATCTCCATAGCCGCTGTGCTGAAATCTGCTCATATGCATTGCAAAACACAGTGGGGACGTACAGAGGAGCTGATCAAAAGGAGAACTATGCTGGAGGGGTGCCAGGATCTTACTAGTTGCTACGGGCGACACAACCGAATGGTTTTCATGCGTGTTCTTCACTCTCATCCTGCACCCCCCCCCCACTCTTGATGATTTCTAGCGGTCTGCGACCCGTCTCTGATGCTTGTCCTGTTCACTTTTCCCCTCTCTCCTCTTGTTTTGCAGTGTGCGGAGATATTCACGGACAGTTCTTTGACCTCATGAAGCTGTTTGAGGTTGGAGGTTCTCCTCACACTACACGCTACCTCTTCTTAGGGGACTACGTGGATCGAGGATACTTCAGTATAGAGGTTGGTCCGCTAGAAAGGATACATTACATGTCCAGGTCTGGTCTTTTAAAGGGGTTGTCTCACTACTAGCATTGCTTTTCATGTTAAAGGGGTTTTGCCAAGAAGTGAGTTCCTTACCTCTAATCTGCTCAGGAGAGAAGATAAACAAAGCATGCTGAGTCACAGGGGAGAGGGAGCGGGGCTGAGAGAGAGCCAGAGAGCATCAGCAAAGTTTACTCAAATAATTACATTACAACCAGTGGATTCTCTATACAAAAGACACAGGCTCATTCACTGCTTTTTCTCCCCAGTCCCTTGCAAGCTCCTTCATGTTCCCTGTCATCCGATAAGAAGTGCAGACAACGCAAGAACGGCCAGATCAGCTCCTGGTCGTGTCTAATGTAAACTGTCAGGAAACTATGGGCATCTTAGGCTGCAGCTCTCAGAAGCTTCACTTTTTGTAATCACCTATATTTAGAAAAGTAATAAATACCCATTTTGGAGGATCCCACGTCAACATTGCATTGTGGCAAAACCCCTTTAAAGATCTTGCAAAAACAAGTCACTTTGTAATATGAGTCCATTAATAGTGTCCTACCTAGTCCTAGATATCCCCTCTGTATGGGCTGCATCAGTTACTCAGGTCACTATAGCTACAGACCTGTTCAATCTCTTATGATAGGCTGCCAGCACTGGTTGCTATAGCTACAGACCTTTTCAATCTCACCTGAAAGACTGCCAGCACTGGTTGCTATAGGTACAGACCTGGCTTCTACTGCAGCCTAGTAGAAGCCAGTAAACACGCCCCTGAGATCAAAATGAAAACAGGACTGAGGTAGGATGAATCAATGTAGTGAGACAACCCCTTTAAGATCAGTAGTTTGGTAATATGTGGACCTGGCGCGACAGCAAGGCAAATAGGGATTTGAATGCTTATTTGTTTGGTGACTACAGCATAGAGGGTGTAACGTGTCACGTATACAGAAGGTGGTCACCCAGGGATGGGGAGCTTCAACTATTGTACGCCTGGTAGCAGAAAGGCTATGTCTACACAGCAGTGGACAAAAAACTCGCTGAAAACCAAATCCTAAAAACGTTCATAAATCTGAGTTTTTTGCCCAGTGCCTGTCAAAAAAGTCAGGTTTTTTGTGCGTTTTGCGTTTTTTGCATGTTTTTTTGCTCGATTTTTGGCACATTTTTTAACGCACATTTTTTGGCAGAAATGCAGAGCATTATGTCTACACAGCACAAAAAAAGGCCATTTTTCCAGCGTTTTTCATTTTCTAAAAACGCTGAAATAATAACTGAAGACAGCTCCCATAGACTTCTATAGTAAAAACGTTCTGTAGTCTCCACAGAACTTCTTTTTTTCTGCTCGTTTTTGCTGCTGGTCGTTTTTTGAAACGTTGCAAAAAAACTACAGAGCCGGGCTTAAAGGGGTTGTCTCGCTACAATGATTGGGTTTTAATTAAAAGATCTTTAAAAAACAAGCAGCTTTGCAATATATGTTCATTACAAATGTCCTACTGATTTTGAGCTATCCCTGTTAATAGTAGTACATCAGCTCCTCAAATCTCTCTACAGCAGGGGGTATAGGAACACATGCATCCCCCCTGCTCTGCTATTAGCATACACAGCTTCACAGACCTCTCCACACTCATAGATCAGCCTTAATACAGCTGATTTAGCAGCCTGCAGCAGACCTAGGCAGGCACACACAGGGTTAACCCTGGCAGCAAACACCCTCGCACCCCCCCCTGCTGTATAGAAGTTATGGAGGAGAGCTTTCTGTGTGCTGAGGGGAGGGGGGAAGAGGGAGAGAGGAAAGAGCAGACAATTCAACGCCCCTCTGAGGTAGCTGAGTGTTGGATTTCCCTTAAAATGTCTGGAGGTCACTGGCTGCGGCTTTTGGCCCCTTTTGTTGAAAATAAAAAATCTTTTTTCTAAAGCACGCTGCCCAGGCTGCCAAAAAATTTTTTCACGTTTTAAAGGATGAAAACAAATATCACCGTTTTGGACGTTTTTGGATTGGGAATTTTGGCATTTTTTGTCAGAGGTGGAATAGCTTAATTGCTTATCTCCTAACAAATGGATAAATTCCAATAGACCCAGTTTCATTGGCTCTGTGTTTTTTGAACTTTTCCACCACTATTTCTACTCAATTTTACCTCTTAGAGCCCTGGTGTTCACACGGCTATTTCGCGGCGGATTTGTGCGCCGTGTTTCCGCTCTCACAAACCGCTTGAATAAGGGCGGGAGGGGGCGCGTTTGCCTGGAGAGGCGGGGCGATGCTTTCACACTGTCCCATAACAATATTGTTAGTCAGGTCCGCTCCAAAAAATGCATGTCACGCACCAACCCTCGAAGGCGGAATTTGCGAGCTTCGGCAGGAGCGCGAAAAACCTTCTCATGATGAATATAAGCGTTATTACGTAAATGAAATTAGACGGAGGCCGTATTGAACGCCTTGCAAAAGGCGCTGAATAACGCGTCTAACAGGTCCAAATAAGCCGTGTGAACTACCTTAAGGGATCTTTTGGCATTTTTAACTTTTAAGTATCCTTCTTACTTCACCCCCCCCCCCTTTCTTCTTTCTTTTTTCCTTCACTTCCCCCCCCTCTCCGTCCCTTCCCGCTTGTTGTCGGTGTTGTATGGGTGTGGTGATATAACTTGTCTGTCTTTATGTCGATGCCTTATTACTCTAGTTTGTTTACAGAATATCGTTCTGAGGCCTTTCTCTGTTCAATAACCATAGGGGAACTTAATGTACCCTCTTGTTGTATTGTTGCTACCTTATATTTCACAGGGAGAGGGGAATCTTATTCCGATGTATATCTTCTAACATGAGCTTTTGCTCTTACGTTCTTTGATTCACTGTTACCTTGATAGCACGTATTTCATTTGTGCATTGCTGAGTTTATATACTTCTGCAGCTACAATTATCACTTCTCTGTCATTGTATGCAATTGTGGCTTCATTTGACCCAATGTTTTATCTATCATTAAAATTTCCTTGAGTTTGAATAAAAAAAAAAAAAAAAAAAGAAGCACGCCCCTCAATTCAACTGCCAGGCACACTGAGGTAGGCTGAAAGCTTGTAATGAGACAACTCCTTTAAAATGTACTGTTGGAGTCTACGGAAAGCGGCGGACTTTTTTGGCATGTTTTTTCGCAGAAATACTTAGCAAATCTATTGCTGTGCACCTCTGAAAAAAAAAAAAGGCGCAGTACTGCCACAAAAGGCGCCGCAAAACGCGCCACACGGACTTTTTTCAGCAGCGTTTGACAGGCAGTGGACAGAAAACTCAGTTTTATGAACGTTTTTTAGGATTTGGTTTTCAGGTCATTTTTTTGTCCAATGCTGTGTAGACATAGCCTTAAAATTGCTATGGATTTCTCCAAAAAAAAGGTGCCAAGAAACTTCTGGTGCATTACATAGACTCCAACAGTAAATTTTCTGCCCCGCTCTGTTGTTTTTTGCAACATGTTTCAAAAAACGACCAGCAGGAAAAAATGTTCTGTGGAGACTACAGGACGTTTTTACTATAGAAGTCTATTGGTATGTTCACACGGCTGATTGTGCCGCTGTTATCGAAGCAGTTTTCGGAGTGTTTCCGCTCTCAAAACCGCATCAAAACCTCGCCTGGAACAGGCTTCTTCAGAAGGGGTTTTAGACGCGTTTCTCTGCGCTTTTTTGGACGAGGTTTTGGGGCGATGCTTTCAACACTGTTTTCACTCATACAAATTAATAGTCAGGTCAAAAAACGCTCCAAAAAATGCATCAAAAAACGCACCTAAAACACGCTTCAAGAATTGAGATGACATTTCTTTTTCAGCGCCCAAAACCGCTTCTCCAAGAAGCGCGTAAAAACCTTGTCATGTATGAACTATAACGCTGTTTTATATAGGTATCAATGAAATTAACTGGAGGCGTTTTGAACGCCGTTTTGGGCACGGAAACGCTCCGAAAACCGTCTAAAACAGCGTCCAAATAAACCGTGTGAACATACCGTATGGGATCTATTTTGTCGTTTTTTACAACATTTTAAAAAGTGAAAAAAGCTGAAAAAACTGACATTTTTGTGTGCAGTGGAGACATAACCTAAGGGATAAATAAACAGGAGAAAGTATGAAAAAAGAAGTCCACAAACAATAATACAGGTGTCACACATACAGCAGGGATAGGGCGCATGAACTATTGTTTGCATTTCTGGCAACAGTAAAGGGTAAATGAACCTGAGTAAATATAACAAATGTCCACACACAATAATACAGGTGTTACATAGCTCAGAACCAGCAAAGGATGTTTATGAGGTGCTCTCAGCGCTCCTAAATTGTCCATTGTAATAAATGCTTGAATTCAGTATCATCTCTTAGAACTCTGCTGTGATTCTCCATTACTTTACTGGAATTTCTGAAAGAATTTGCATATATATATATATATATATCTAATATATAACAGTAAAAATAACACAGTGCATACATGAATAAATTATGTGTGAATGCCTTTTTAAAAGGGGATGTGTCCCTTATGCCCAACCTATGAGCACAGTTTCGGCTTACTGGAATTTCTGAAAGAATCTGCATATATATATATATATATTTATTAAATTATGTGTTGACATGCCCCTTGTTAAAGGGGAGTGTCCCTAAGCCCCAACTCTATGAGCACAGGTTGGACATACTGCTTAAGTGGAGGCAGAGATGAAACGCTTTTGGTCTCTTTTGGATAATGGTGGCCTATGGATCTGATATGGAAAATGTAATTGGTGAACGCAATATGAAAGTAGCCAAACATGCTGTTATTGGTAAGAGTGGTGATAACATGAAAAATACTCCAGTATTCTACTTCTTGGGTCATTGGAGGCTGTAGAGGAGGAGATAGCTATGATTGGCAGGAGGGATGATCACATGAAGAAAAGTTCCCATACCCCCATTTTCTGCCACAAGGGTGGGTGGGGATCACTGGAGGCTATACAAGGGGAGAGATGACAGTAAGGGCATGTCCGCACGGCACGGGTTTTCGGCCGGCTTTTTCAGACGGTTTGCGGTTTTGCAGACTGAAAAACCGTCCGAAAATGAGTACAATGGGGCTCTATTGAAAACCCTTGTAGCAGTCCCCACTGCACGGGTTTTCCGCCCGGAAAAGATTGACACGTTCGACATGTGCAAGTATTCTTTTCCGCCGTCCGGTTTGTCGGACGAAATATGTGCAATGTGAATGTGAATGGTGAGTGTAGCCTGGTCTTTCTCTACCGCACTACTTACAAATACAGTAACAGGGCTTGATTGGTAAGATGTAAGAAAAGCTCCTGTATTTCCTCTGTGGTCACTGGAGGCTGGACAGAAGAGATGACAGTAAGGGTATGTTCACGTGTTGAATCCGTTTTTAGATACATGTTTGGATCCGTGTTTCGGACCCTAAACAGATCCAAACACGCATCTAACAATGTGCAGTGTGATTTCCATTGCTTTCAATGTAAAACACGCATCGGTGTTCAGACGAGTGATCGCCGATGCGTGTTTAATTGCGTCTTTCTGATGCGTCTTTCGGATGCGTTCATAGAATTGTCATGCCAATTCTTGGTCCATTTGACTCAGCAGACGCCCTATTTAAAACTATAGGGGGTGATCCTGCTGCTATTACAGGATCTTATGTTACCTGCTGGTGTGACTCTCAATGCTGGTGAACCTCAGCTCATTTCCGAATACATCACTGACTGTGTATGAAATACAAGACGCCATACATAACACGAGATAAGTACCAGAAAAGCAGAACAAAGTCTTTGCAATGCTGCTTATCAGTATATGGGGATTTCAGCAGTTTAGTGTTGACACTGACCATTAACCCCTTAAAGACACAGCTCGTTTCTGTTTTAAGGACACAGTTTGTTTTTGTTAAAATAAAAAAAAGTCACCAATGCATTCCCAGTGCCATAACTAATTATTTTGTCCATATAGCTTTGTAAGGGCTTGTTTTTTGCAGGATGGGTTGTAGATTTTAATGGCAGCCTTTGAAGTGCATATAATGTATTAAAAACTTTTTCTGGAGAACTGGAAAGAGAAAAAAACAGCGATTCTGCTATTTTTTTGAGTCCTGTTTAATCTCGCACACTATGAATTACTTGTTAACTTTATTTTGCATGACAGTAGGATTGCAGCAATACTATATTTATGTTTTTTACGTGTTACTACTTTCACACAATATAAACTGTAAAAAAAAAAAACAAAAAAAACATTTTTTGTCACTGATTTTTGTGTTGCCACATTCTGATACCCATAACTTTGTTTTATTTTTCTTCTATGGAACTGTGTAGAGTCCTTTTTTTGTGAGATAAGCTGTATATTTTTTGGGTACCATTTCTGAGTACATGCAGGACCTTGATCAGTTTTTATGCCACTTGTGGGCATTGAATAGAAATTTTTCTACATGGTGTTTAATTTTTTGTATGGTGTTCACCGTGTGCATTTAGTAATGTGACAATTTTATAGAGGGGGGGCACGATGGAAATCTTTATATATGTTACATGATTGAGAAAGAGGGGGACATGATGGAAACCTTTACATATGTTGCAGGAAGAAAGGAAAGAGCAGACATGATGGAAACCTTTAAATGGGTTACATGATGGAAAAAGAGGACGGGGGACAAAATGGAAACCTTTACATATATTACAAGAGGGAAGAAGAGGATTGGGGGGACACAAGGAAAGCCGTTACATATGTTACAGGAAGGGAGAAGGGGAAGGGGACATGTTGGAAACTTTCACATATGTAACATGAGGTAAAGCGGGGACATAATGGAAACCTTTATATATGGTACAGAACGTGGGAAAGCGTGGACATAATGGAAGCCTTTACATATGTTGCCAGGTTCCGGCGGATTTTTAAACCTGCTGGATCTTCCGCAGGATTGCCATCGATTACCGTAGATCCAATGTACAGGGCTGACGGCAATTCTGAAAGCCGACCGTGGTTTCAGCGCAAATCTGCGCCAAAAATCGTGGTCCAGCAATGTTAAAATACTGTTAGATTTTGGACGGCATTTTAACATATGCTGTGTAGACATAGCCTATGGAGGGGGGGAGGGGGGTAAAATAAAATTATTTAAAATTATATATAAAAAGTAAAATTGTAATAAAAAATACAGTAATATCCTTAATCCAAATTTGTAGCCCCGCTCATGAAGACCCTAAGACTTTCTATCGCCTACATATTATCGTCCATGGTAGAAAAGTGACACAATTGCAAGAATTATCGTAGCGGCACTTTTGCTGTTTAAAAAAAAAAATTTTTTTTCAACAAAATATTAAAATATAAATCTAATGTAAAAATTGCATGAAATAAAGCTTAAAGGGGTTTTCTCACTACAAAGATCATATCTCAGATTGTGGGGACAGTAAAAATAAGCACTTTTGTAATTGGGTTGCATTACCTCAGTCACTTGGTTTAGCAGATATGAGCTTTTCTGTGCATCTGTTTTCTATTTCTGCTGCTGCTAGTTGGGACACGCCCCCTTTTCTGTGATTGGCTAATCTGGACACGCCCCCTATGGATTCCACACACACCCCTGGACATGCCCTCTGCACTGTGATTGGCTGACTGACATTTCATTCAGCCTTTTGGGATACGCCTCCAGACAGGAAACGCCCTGGACACGTGCCCCCTGCGCTGTGATTGGCTGCCTGCACACTCTGTGTTTACTCCCCTCTGAGCTGTTAAAACCGAAAGTAAAACCAACTATGTGAGAGGGCTGCTGGCTGTATACTCATCTCCCAGCTTAAAGGTGAATGATCTAATTACTGACTGTTTAACTCATAGATCCCTTTATATAGCAGAGGTGGAGGAGGGGGGGGGACAGTGTGCAATCCTCACATGTGTCTCATCACTTCAGGCTGTTTGTATAACTGGTTATAGCACAGCGGGCTTTTGGGCCTGAACTGAAAGGGTCTGCAACACAAAAGAACATTGCGGAGGGTGCAGATTGTTCATGACAAACCTTCCCCCCTTTACGCAAATACGAAATGATGTCACAGCTCTTCAGTGAGGGGGGACACCCTGCTGAGAGGAGAGACCCCTGCTAAGGAGAGGCACCCCCTCGGGAGGGGGCAGTGGAGAGGAGGGACACGCCTGCTGAAGGGGAGGGAAAGCCTGCTGAGAGGGGGAGACACGCCTGGGGGGGAGAGACACGCCTGTGAGAGGAGAGACCGCCTGCTGAAGGGAGGCACGCCTGCTGAGAGGGAAACCAAGCCTGCTGGGGGAGGACGCCGCTGGCTGAGAGACAGCCCCCTGAAAGGGGAGAGGCACGCCGCTGGGAGAGGCACCCTGCGGGAAGAGGCCCCTGCAGGAGGGGGAAGGGGCCGCCTCTGGGAGGAAAGGCCCGCCTGCTGAGAGGGGGACACGCCTGCTGAGAGGAAGGCACGCCTGCGGGGGGGGAGGACACGCTGCTGGGAGGAGGGGCACGGTTGAAAAGAAAAAGCGCGCTGAAGGAGAAGGGCACCCTGTGGGAGGAGGAAAGCTGCTGGAGGAGAGAAAAACGCCTGCTGGGGGGAGAGCAAGGACTTGTGGAGGCCTAAAGCGAGCTCTGCAGACAAAGAGAACATGCAGGAGGCTGGCAGCTCTGTATGACAACGCTTCCCCTCCACTGCAAATACAGATGATGAGTCACAGCTCTCGTGAGGGGAGACACGCATGCTGAGAGAAGAGACACGCCTGCTGAGAGAGAGAGCAGCCTGCTGGAGGAGAGGCACGCCTGCTGGGGGGGGAGAGACACGCCTGCTGAGAGAAGAGACACGCCTGCTGGAGAGGAGAGGCACGCCTGCTGGGAGGAGAGGCGCGCCTGCTGAGAGGAGAGACACGCCTGCTGAGAGGGGAGACCCGCCTGCTGAGAGGAGAGGCACGCCTGCTGAGAGGAGAGACATGCCTGCTGAGAGGGGAGACCCGCCTGCTGAGAGGAGAGCACGCCTGCTGAGAGGAGAGACATGCCTGCTGAGGAGGAGAGACGCTCTGCTGAGGAGGAGAGACACGCCTGCTGAGGAGGAGAGCACGCCTGCTGGAGAGAGACACGCCTGCTGAGAGGAGAGGCACGCCTGCTGGAGGAGAGACACGCCTCTGGGAGGAGAGGACACGCCTGCCTGGAGGAGAGACACGCCTGCGGCGAGGAGAGACACGCCTGCTGAGAGGAGAGACACGCCTGCTGAGAGGAGAGACACGCCTGCTGAGAGGAGAGACACGCCTGCTGAGAGGAGAGGCACGCCTGCTGAGAGGAGAGGCACGCCTGCTGAGAGGAGAGACACGCCTGCTGAGAGGAGAGACACGCCTGCTGAGAGGAGAGACACGCCTGCTGAGAGGAGAGACACGCCTGCTGAGAGGAGAGACACGCCTGCTGAGAGGAGAGACACGCCTGCTGGGAGGAGAGACACGCCTGCTGTGAGGAGAGACACGCCTGCTGAGAGGCGAGACACGCCTGGGGAGAGGAGAGGCACGCCTGCTGGGAGGAGAGCACGCCTGCTGAGGAGGAGAGGCACGCCTGCTGGGATGGAGAGGACACGCCTGCTGTGAGGAGAGGCACGCCTGCTGAGAGGGAGAGACACGCCTGCTGAGAGGAGAGGACACGCCTGCTGAGAGGAGAGGCACGCCTGCTGAGAGGAGAGGCACGCCTGCTGGGAGGAGAGACACGTCTGCTGAGAGGAGAGGCACGCCTGCTGAGAGGAGAGGCACGCCTGCTGGGAGGAGAGGCACGCCTGCTGGAGAGGCACACCTGCTGAGAGGAAGAGGCAGCCCTGCTGAGAGGGGAGACACGCCTGCTGAGAGGAGAGACACGCCTGCTGAGAGGAGAGACACGCCTGCTGAGAGGAGAGACACGCCTGCTGAGAGGAGAAACACGCCTCCTGGGAGGAGAGACACGCCTGCTGAGAGGAGAGACACGCCTGCTGAGAGGAGAGACACGCCTGCTGAGAGGAGAAACACGCCTCCTGGGAGGAGAGGCACGCCTGCTGAGAGGAGAAACACGCCTCCTGGGAGCAGAGACACGCCTGCTGGGAGGGAGCCGCCTGCTGAGAGGAGAGGCACGCCTGCTGGAAGGAGAGACCCGCCTGCTGGAGGAGAGACACGCCTGCTGAGAGGAGAGGCACGCCTGCTGGGAGGAGAGACACGCCTGCTGGAGGAGAGACACGCCTGCTGAGAGGAGAGACAGCCTGCTGAGAGGCGAGACACGGCCGCTGAGAGGAGAGACACCCCTTCTGAGAGGAGAGACACGCCTGCTGAGAGGAGAGACACGCCTGCTGAGAGGAGAGGCACGCCTGCTGAGAGGAGGGACATACCTGCTGAGTGGAGAGACTCGCCTGCTGAGAGGAGAGACACACCTGCTGAGAGGAGAGCCACGCCTGCTGGAGAGGAGAGGACACCCCTGCTGAGGAGGAGAGACACGCCTGCTGAGGAGGCGAGACACGCCTGCTGAGAGGAGAGACACGCCTGCTGAGGGAGAGACACGCCTGCTGGGAGGAGAGACACGCCTGCTGGGAGGAGAGACACGCCTGCTGAGAGGAGAGGCACGCCTGCTGAGAGGAGAGGCACGCCTGCTGGGAGGAGAGGCACACCTGCTGGGAGGAGTGGCACCACTGCTGGGAGGAGAGGCACGCCTGCTGGGAGGAGAGGCACGCCTGCTGGGAGGAGAGGCACGCCTGCTGTGAGGAGAGGCACGCCTGCTGTGAGGAGAGGCACGCCTGCTGAGAGGAGAGGCACGCCTGCTGAGAGGAGAGACACGCCTGCTGAGAGGAGAGACACGCCTGCTGAGAGGAGAGGCACCACAGCTGGGAGGAGAGGCACCACTGCTGGGAGGAGAGGCACGCCTGCTGAGAGGAGAGACACGCCTGCTGGGAGGAGAGGCACGCCTGCTGGGAGGAGAGGCACGCCTGCTGGGAGAGAGACACAACTGCTGAGAGGGGAGACACGCCTGCTGGAGGAGAGGCACGCCTGCTGAGAGGAGAGGCACGCCATGCTGGGAGGAGAGGACACGCCTGCTGTGAGGAGAGGCACCACTGCTGGGAGGAGAGACACGCCTGCTGGGAGGAGAGGCACGCCTGCTGAGAGGAGAGGCACGCCTGCTGGGAGGAGAGACACGCCTGCTGGGAGGAGAGGACACGCCTGCTGAGAGGAGAGGACACGCTGCTGGGAGGAGAGACACGCCTGCTGGGAGGAGAGGACATGCATGCTGTGAGGAGAGACACCCCTGCTGGGAGGAGAGAGCAACGCCTGCTGGGAGGAGAGACACGCCTGCTGGGAGGAGAGCACGCCCTGCTGGGAGGAGAGACACGCCTGCTGGGAGGAGAGGCACGCCTGCTGGAGGAGAGGACGCCTGCTGGAGGAGAGGCACGCCTGCTGGAGGAGAGGCACGCCTGCTGGAGAGGAGAGGCACGCCTCCTGGGAGGAGAGACAGCCTGCTGGAGGAGGGACACGCCTGCTGAGAGGAGAGACACGTCTGTGAAGGAGAGACACGCCTGCTGAGAGGAGAGGCACGCCTGCTGAGAGGAGAGCACGCCTGCTGAAGGAGAGACCCAGCCTGCTGGAGGGAGAGGCACGCCTGCTGACAGGAGAGACCCGCGCTGCTGGAGGAGAGACACGCCTGCTGAGAGGAGAGACAACACCTCCTGAGGAGGAGGCAACGCCTGCTGGGAGAGGAGGGAGGGGGGGCACGCCTTGTGAGAGGAGAGACACGCCTGCTGACAGGAGAACACGCCTGCTGGGAGGTAGAGCACGCCTGCTGGGAGGAGAGACACGCCTGCTGGGAGGAGAGGCACGCCTGCTGGGAGGATAGGACACGCTGCTGGGAGGAGAGGCACGCCCTGGATTTAAATTTATCCCCAGAGATATAGCTGAGAGAGCAGTCAAATGATAAAACCCATTGAAACATCCGAAAAATGGAGAAAAAATACATAGAATAATCGAAGGGGAAAAAGCATTATAGTGTTCAAACCTGCATATACTAAGGAGAAGGGAAATGTGCCTGTTGGGAAGAGGGGATAAAAGACCAGTGGGGATCCGATCTCTGAAAGTGAAGGCTGTGGTTTTGGTATAGCACTGCATCCCCATATTTTCCCTCCGCTGGGGTGTCCTGACGACCCACTGTGCAGGCACCTGCAGCTAAAACAATATAAATGATGCAGCGCTCTATCCGCACTGCAGCCCCTTCACTCTGCAGAGCTGTGAGGCTTCCATTGGGCAGACACTCAGCAGTCATAGGGTGATGACATATTCTAGCGATAGCATCATCTTTTAAAGGGCTTTCACTGTACGTGGAATATCCCATAAGCCTATAAGTGGGGTCTTACTATTCTCAGAACCGGGCCCTCTGGAAGTATGTGCTCGAGAAATGGAAAGCCAGTGGTATCTTGTGAATCAGCTGGTTCTATGGGGGGGTCTGAGTACAGATGAGCGGTGTGTTCTGCTGAATTTGGACCTCACATAGAATAGTAAGGAGAGAGGCGCAAGCGTGATCGGCTCTTGATTCTCAGCTCGTTCCCGAGATAGATGCTGGTGGCAGTTTAATGGGACTCTATCAGACGGGATATCCAAGCGATGGTGGAAACACCTCTTTAAATACATATGGAAATAGAGAAGGCAAAAAGCGTTACTCGCATTTCAGTAACCGGGCTTTTTTTGAACAATAAAACCAAGTATTTATTCCGTACAAAGCATTTAAACATAAGCTATGGACATCAAGAACACAGAATGAGATGATACTCCGCTTACGTGTTTTCGGGGGAACCTTGAACCCCTTAAGTCATCCCATAGTCATACAAACAATGAACAGTAAACAGCTTTATATAGAAAAAGCTACATACACAAATGTAACTCACATGTGAGAGCATGGACATGAACCACACGCCCATTATCCCATGCTCCTCGCTGCGAACGACATCAACCTGCGCGCCATCGGCATGCATGGGAACGCCGCCGCATGCGCACAACCCGCCATCATCCATACCAGTCGCACATGCGCAACAGAGGTATGGCGCTGGAGCGCGCTGAGTCGCCATCTCAAGCTGCTACGCAGGCCCTGCAAACAGAGCGAGGAAAAGGGCAGGTAAACGGCCAGATGGGCACCTCTAACCCAGGGAGTGAAATACAAGTAAAAACAACTCTAGTAATAAAAAGATAGATGATCACAGAACATCTAGATATGATGGAAAATCAGACAGCTTATATGTATATTCATATCAAAAAGATTTTACATGTATACATGGTAGAAAAAAGGAATAACTAACAAAACTGTATGGGTACTACAAAAAATAAGAAAGAATAAAAGAGAAATGAATGAATGAACCTCTGTTTATGCTTAATAATGGTACAAGATATCATTTCTAACATTCAGCCCATTGGGCCTTAAAGTATTGAGGGTAATCATTCAATAAGCTTCCCTATTCCGTAACCGATAAGTAAGGTTGCCTCCTCGTTTAGTAAGTTGCACCCTTTCAATGGCAAATGCACGAAAAAATGTATTGTTAGATTGATGTACATTAATGAAATGGCGTGCAACGTTGGAAATTGTACGATTGCCAGGATTTTGGATATTATTCAAGTGTTCGAAATAGTACCATAGGAAATAGTACCATAGGAAATAGTACCATAGGCAGCTTCCTATAATTTTATGCAGATTTCTCCCGTTATAGGGGTTTTTCATTTTTATAAGATGCTCACTAGCCGGTTGAGGATGGTGTAAAATAGTTTAAAATTTTTTTTAAAAAAAAACCACCTCCCCGTTTAAACCCGCTTCATTCCAGCAACACCACCGGTGATGCGTCAACCACAGGCCTCAGTGTTCACATGCTGTATATGCAGGGAGAGACCGCCGTAGCCTGTGAATAGCTGCAGGGTCGTGGAGATGCTGGAATGGAGCAATTTAAAAGTTGTTTTTCTATTTTATACCCTCCGTGTACTGCTCACGAGCTTTTTATGAAAATGGAACACCCCCTTAAAGAAAAGGTGTTAGCTGTTTTGGCATGTGTTTTAGGAATCGCCTGCATTCCCCATAAAATAACCACTCTGGTGCATCCTTGCCTTATAAACTGCATTGTACTGTGTCATCTAGTGCAGTCTTCCCCATCTCCAGTCCTCACGCCCCACCAACAGGTCATGTTTTCAGGATATCCCACAGAATGCACTGACCATAATGAAATCACCTGTGCAATGCTAAGGAAAGCCAGAAAACACGACTTGTTGGTGGGTCTTGAGGACTGGAGATGGGGACCCCTGATCTAGTGGGCATCTGAAGACTAGGAGCCCCAATGGTAGTTCGAATGAAGGTCCCAGGCCATTCTGTGGATATCGCTGGGTGTGAAGACAAAGGTGCACACACTTATACCATGATATTATTCATACCAGTTATTTATAAAGCACCAGCATGTTCTGTGGAGCTTCATAGTCGTGGGACAAGCATTGTAGCAAACTCTGACCACAAGTGATGAAACCTGACCTCGGAGCTTACAATCTAGAGACTATGCACCTAGTATTATAAACACCTTTTAGTGCTTTTTTCCTTCTACACCGCAGTTGTAACCCATTTCATTTTGTGATTTCTTCTAGTGTGTTCTCTACCTCTGGAGTTTGAAAATTATCCACCCCAAAACCCTGTTCTTGTTGCGTGGGAACCACGAGTGCCGGCACTTGACAGAGTATTTCACCTTCAAGCAAGAATGTGAGTGCTTTAATACCTGTTGTTCCTTGTGTAGTATGCGTCCTGACGATTTGGTCTTGTATATAGGTACTGTCCATTGGAAATGGTAATAGAATATGTCAAGCTTAGTGCTCAAACTTGTGGCTCATTGGGTCATGTCTGAATGTTGATGTTTGGTTTCAACCGCTTAAATGGGTTTTCTCACTACAAAGACATGTAGGGAACAGTAAACAAAGATATTTTCCAAATATATTGCTTTGTTGAGGAGATAAGAGACTTTATCTGCTCTAAGTGCACTCAGGTTTCTCTGGTTACCGTTCTGCTCTCCCCTTCTCTCTATGCTTTTTGTCCTAACTGAGAGCAGGGAGTGAGGTCACCACAGGTAATGGCCGGCAGCTTGAGAAAAGAGTGTGTTATCTCTAACAAACAAAGGAGACTAGGTTATAAATGGCTTTCATGGCAGAACCTCTTTAACAGTCAACATGCCCCTGAGTATGAAACGGGCTTAGCGCATGAGCCACTTTATACACCCTTAACAGCAGAAAAGTAAAGTTAAGTGAGAGAGTTAATGAATAAAGGCACTATCAATATTAAAGTGGATTTGTCAGCTTTTCCATGCTGCCTAAACCTTGGGCAGGATGAAATAGCTTCAGGTTTCTATGGCTGAGTACAGGTAGTCCCCGACTTACATCTGTCCCCTAGTTACAAACGGAGACTTATGAGGCATGCTGGCACTTGTAGTTCCATGTTCCACAGCTGATAGTAGCTGTGGAATGACAAGTGTCAGCATGCCACAGCAGCACATGAGGTGAAAATTAGGTGAAATCTTCTTAACAGGGGCACAGACAGCAAAACAAATGTAAAAACCCTTCCCTGCATTATCCAAAACTAAAAAACCTTTTGTGCTGGAGTTACATTTAATAAATATACCTGTTCCGACTTACATACAAATTCAACTTAAGAAGAAACCTACAGTCCCTATCCTGCTCGTAACCCAGGGACTGCTTGTAAAGTGCATTTGACCCTGAGAAGCTACAGTGCTTCAGAGCAAAACGCAGTGAGAGAGAGAATGACTATATGTCTATGGGTGTCTATCGATGGGGTGGATCTACATCAAATCCCCCCTACAAATACCGACCATAGAAATAGCCATAGATATTTCTATATGTCTATAGCTGGTATCTATAGGGGATCTCCTATAGATTCACCCCATAGATAGACCCCCATAGATGGATAGATATTCATTCTCTCGCTCTTATATATCTATATAGAGCATACTATTGTTTAGATAGATCCCTGCACTGTTTGACAAAAAAAAAATTAAAAAACCAAATTCTAAAACTTGACCAAAAACTGAGTCGAAATTCTCAGGTTTTACTGTGCAAATACTGATTCCGAATCCTACAGTATTTTGTCCTGTAGGCTATGTCTACACAGCACGTGTTTTTCATCTTATCCACGTCGGATTCAGTATTTAAAATCCGCCGAAAATCTGACTGTACCCAGCACTGTGTAGACCACAATGAAAAGTGCTTGCTGTAGTCTACACAGCTCAGATTTTTTTCTAGTCGGTTTTAAAATCCGCGTGGATTCTGGCGGATTTTCAAACCTGCTAGATCTTCAACAAGATTGCTGTTGGATTCCGGTACATTCAATACATGGGGCCGACGGCAAATCCGAAAACTGACCAAGGGTTTTAGAGACGGTCCAGCGATGTTAAAATGCTGCTGGATTCTGGACTACAGAAATCCGACGATATTTTAACTTCACCGTACCACGTTTTCTGGTGCTGGTTTGTGCAAAAGAAATGTGGTCGGATTTCATGCGGCCCATTACATTGAATGTGCGGGAATCTGATACATGTTCTATATTCTGGCGGAGGCTGGCGGTTTAGAAATCATACAGTAGAAAATCCGGATTTCCTATTGCGGTCTATGGGCACTGGTTACAGTCGGATATTTGCAGATTCTAAATACTCGA
Organism: Phyllomedusa bahiana; assembly: GCA_025379985.1. NCBI lineage: Eukaryota > Metazoa > Chordata > Amphibia > Anura > Hylidae > Phyllomedusa > Phyllomedusa bahiana. The sequence continues at coordinate 238,898 of JAODAL010000651.1, forward strand.
GCCGCAGGGCCTTAGGCTATGTTCACATGGCTTAAAATTGGACGTATTTCAGTCCGTAATTACACGCCGGAGTGCGCAAATTGCGGCTGGAATACGTCATAGTCATTACGGTAATCCACAGTTCTCATAGAGTCTATGATAGTCTATGGGCCGGCGAGGTGCCGGCCCCCCGCTCGCTTCCGCCCCCGGCCACACGGCGTAATTGCGGGGTGTAAGTACGCCATGCAAATAAGCCGTGTGAACCTAGCCTAAGGCATGGTCTCCACAACACTGGTTTCTCATCAAATTTTGAATAGTCTAAATGGCTCGGATTTTCTATTGTCGGATTTCAAAACTGCCGGTTTTAAAAAAAAAAAACTTAGAACATGTTCTATAATCCGCTGTATTACGGCAGATTATAGTACAGTTCTATGTTAATGGGCAGCCTGAAATCTGAAAACTGACCGCAAAATCCGCAGCAAATAACGCGGTAACCAATTGTCAAATACCGTCGGATTCTATAGCAGAATCCGACAGTATTTTACAATTGACTTGTAGATGCAGCCTAATAGGTCTGTTCTCTGTTTGCATATGGGGAGAGACCTATTATATATATTACATAAAAATGGTAATAGAATATGTCAAGCTTAGCGCTCAAACTTGTGGCTCATTGGGTCATGTCAGAATGTTACGTTTGGTTTACCGCTTAAGGGGGGTTTCTCACTACAAAGATTAGCTTTTAACATGTAGGGAACAGTAAATAAAGACATTTTCCAAATATATTGCTTTGTTGAGGAGATAAGAGAGATTTTATCTGCTCTAACTGCACTCAGTTTTCTCTGGTTTCCGTCCTGCCCTCCTCCTCTTCTGCTTTTTGTCCTAAATGGGAGCAGGGAGTGAGGTCACCACAGATGATGGCCGGCAGCTTGAGAAAAGAATGTGTTATCTCTAACAAACAAGGGGGACTGATTACTTTTATTTACTTTGAGCTCAGAAGCTCTCTGCTCTATAGATTACATCTCCTGCTTTAATGTCGGTGCAATTAGAAGAGCTGTGAATACGGAGCTGATATGCTAATCATGGCTATAGAACCGCCCATAGCTGGGCTGGGCAGAGAGAAGCCGCACATCGGACTCCTCTCTTCCGGACGCAGTGCTTCTCCCCATACCCCGCTGTAATGTTTCAGAATAAAACGCACGTTACTCAGGCAGCGAAACCTGCAGCTATTTCATGCTGTCCATGGTTCTGGCAACATGAATGAACAGAAAAGTTCCCCTTTAGGGTCAGTATAAATTGATACAGGCTCGGACTGGCCCACAGGGGAATTGGGGAAACCCCCGATGGGCCCTGAACATGGCAGACCTGGAGTTGCTTTTTAGCTGCATATACATCCTCAGAAGAGGCAAAAAAGCATAAAAAGAGAGGCAAAATGCAAGATGCAGAGTATAGGAGATGTGCACAGTCATTTACTGTAGCTGTAGGGTGGGCCCCTAGAACCAGCTCCACCTGTGGGCCCTAAGCAGCCCAGTCCAACACTGCATTGATGGGAATGCTGGATAACGGCACCGATTAGGCTCCACCTGTGGGCCCTAAGCAGCCCAGTCCGACACTGCATTGATGGGTTATTGCTGGATATACCGGACACCAGGATTAGGCTGCATTCATGTTAGCAGGTCTGTCTATACTTTAACATGGTGGATGGTGAGGGGGATCCACAATGGATCAAGGTAGCTGGTGCATTTGTACCGTCACTGAAACTGATGGGTATACTGGGAGTGGTAGTCTCACAACAGCTGGAGAGCCGTATATTGCACAGCAGTCCTCTACATTTTCTATTTGCAGGGTGTTTCTATCTCATACATTGATGGCATATCAGTAGGCTATAAGCATTCTGATGGGTGGGGTTTCAGCCTCCGGGAAACCCACCAATCCTGAAAATGAAGAGGCTGCGGCATTGATTTAGTATTGCATCTCCTGCAACTGAAGGGGCTGAGTCAATGCTGAAGTCACTTTATTCATGGGATCAGAATAGGGGTGGGGAACGCTTAGCCCGACTATATACAGCAAACTCATTCTATGGCAGATCTTCCCCAGCTCCATCTTCAGCTGGACCCTCCCGTTGGCGTTGTAGTCCAGCAGCCTGTGGGCATCAGCCAACTGGGTCCAGTAGAGCAAGTCAAGTTGGACACCCCCTGGGTGGTGACCTTCTCCACTCTAGCTGTAGCTTCAGTAGCAACTTGTCCGCCTCCATAGGCTTTGCCTGCTCAACATGGGCGGCTAGCCGGTCATTTGGGTTCACCAGCTCCTCTTTCTCTGACTCAGGCGGGTCAGGCTTCCTGGAGAAGGGGCACCTGCAGTGACTTGTCCGCCTCCAGAGACCTCACCTACTTAAAGGTGTTAGACAAAAACCTAATCAGTTTATGTCACAGCAAGAATTTGAGTTAGTTTCTTTATTTTTCATAACAGTTCAAATAGATTGAAAAATATTAGAGGGGTTGTCTACTAGCACATCATCTTACCTGGTTGCAGCTATGAGCAACAAGGACCAGGTTTGTAGCTTAGCATAGTGCTGGACCTATCAGAATATAAACAGGTCTGTGCTATATACAGTCGCAGTCATCAGGGTTCAAACAGGTTGTGCTTAGTGGTTTGGGCTTCAAGAGAAAGCAGGTCCTGGGAGTATAGGAGGGGGGATGGCCCTACCGAGGGGATACTAGGTCATACCTGTTGTAATTACACAATTTCAAATGGACTTGTTTTTTGACTTTACAACATGCAACTGTAGGAACAACCCTTTAGTCTCTGCAGATTTTCCTTTGCTATTGACACTTCTTTACTTGTAAAGAGAAAGCACTCTCAGCATCACATGGGGAGTTATGGGGGACGTGGTTTAGTTAAAGGAATGTCATGCACAAAACGACTTTAGTTTTACTCTGTTTTTATATTAAACGCATTTTGTAAGAATTTTTGGTTATGTTTCTTTTTAATTTTTCATATCACTTTCAATAGTTTTTAAAAATTATTAGAGGGGTTGTCTCACTACATCAATTCATCTTACCTGGTCTGCAGCGATGAGCAACAGAGGCCACCAGGTTTGTAGCTATAGCGAATAGTGCTGGCAGCCTATCAGGAGATATCAAACAGGTCTGTAGCTATAGTGACCAGCGCTGGCAGCCTATCAGGAGATATCAAACAGGTCTGTAGCTATAGTGACCAGCACTGGCAGCCTATCATGAGAAATCAAACAGGTCTGTAGCTATAGTGACCAGCCCTGACAGCCTATCAGGAGAGATCAAACAAGTCTGTAGCTATAGTGACCAGCACTGGTAGCCTATCAGGAGATATCAAACAGGTCTGTAGCTATAGTGACCAGCACTGGCAGCCTATCAGGAGATATCAAACAGGTCTGTAGCTATAGTGACCAGTGCTGGCAGCCTATCAAGAGAGATCGAACAGGTCTGTAGCTATAGGAACCCGAGGAACTGATGCAGCCCATACAAGAGGGGATATCTAGGTAGGACACTGTTAATGGACACATATTGCAAAGTGACTTGTTTTTTCAAGATCTTTAACGTAACAAGCAATTCTTGTAGTGAGACAACCCCTTTTAGTCTTGCAGTTTTCACTTTGGCCACTAGTCTGACACTTCCTGTTCTGTAAAGAAAGATTTCCAGCAGTCTCCTCATTATCAGCACAGGCAGGATTACACTGAGAGGAGACACCAATGTATATAGATAACACAGAATCCACCAGCCACAATAGGAGGAGATGTCACAGTTCACCCTCTCACCTCCCTGCACACGGACTTCTTCCCAGGTCGCTGAGCCTAGAAAACTCTCCTATAGAAGTCAATGGGTCTGCTCTTGTCCACAGTTTCCTGTGTGCATGAAGCTGCTGTAAAGCATCTCTCTAAATGCTGTTAAAAGCGGCTCAGGCAAGATGTCCACCCCCATAATCATATACAGACAACGGAATTGAGAAATCTACAGTCAGAAAATAAAAACAGCTAAGAAAAATAGAATATGGGTCAGGGTCTTGATTCAATAAGTGAAAAAAAAATAAAATTGGCGACAGATTCCCTTTAACCCCTTTACCCGAACGCCTGAAAAGTCGTTAATGACCAGAACTTTTTTTTAGTTTTTGCCTCCGTGCGTTTCAACAGTTGTAACTTTTTTATTTTTTCAATGATGCAGTTTGATGAGGCCTCGTTTTATTCAAGACAAGTTGTACTTTATGGGGGAATAGTTTAAGTTCACTTATAAATAATTGCAGAATTTTTTTTTATTTTTTTTTAAATCTTTTTGTTTTTTTACATTTTTTTTACACTGTTCACATTTCACACTTAATAACTTGTTAGATTAATTTTACAGGGTATTACGGTTGTGTGGATACCTAATATGTGTAGGGTTTTTCTTGTGTGTGTAATGTATGCACAATTATTTTTTATGAAATATTTATTTTTATTTTATTTATTTTTTTATTCTTTTTTTTTTTTTACACTTTTTTTTTTTACTTTCTTTTTTTTAAAATACCATTAAGGGAGAACTGTTTTACATTTTTTTTTTTTTTTTTAACACTTAGTAATGTATTAGCATATCCATATATGCTAATACATTCTAATCTGTGTCACATTGACACAGGAAGTGATTAAGGCACCACACAGTCTGCCCTGATCACTGGCTTGTTACACAGACAGCTCTGGGGCCACTCTAGGTCCCCAGGGCTGACTGTGCAGCCGTTCCCCGGGCTATGTCGGGTCACCGGGTGTTCCTATCACCCGATAGAGCAGGGGAACCCTTTGATTGTGCTGTGGTAAAGCACCGGGTTGCGGAGGTTTTCCCCGGTGCTCGCAGGGGATGCTCTGGGATTGGGGTTGTGTAATATAACCCGATCCAGCCAGCTCGCGATCCGGGCGCCGCAAACTCCGATGTCTGCAGCGACGTCTAAAGTCAGTGGGCAGTCGTTAAGGAGTTAAATGTTTGACCATAAAGAGGAGGCTGATTTTCAGGTTGATCATTTTGGATGGGCCACGAAAGATGTTAAAAATATCCAGATGGCCCCTGGCAGAATAATGTTCCCCTCCCCTGGATGAGAGGGGCTCTGAGGCCATAACATGCTGGCTCCTCCTAGTTTTAGGCATGCTGGTTTTTGTAGTGCTGTTCTCCTCTATAACATTGCTCTCTCCACCGGCTCTTCTTCGGCTGCTCGTGGCCATGTTGCCTCCGCTCTGTATGGAGCTGCAGCCTCTTGCTTTCCTCTAATCTGGACGCATGCATCCGGCCCCAGCTCCCAATCCTCTGGGGATTCTGCTGTGTCACTTGCTGTCTCAGGGCTGGGGCTTGGCCCATCTGCCTCACTGCACCATGTGTCCAGCTACTTAGATATGTAGATCCCTTAAGTCCCTCTGGCTGCAGACCGAATTAGGCGCCATTTATAAAATCTGCTCCGTGTTTCACCTATAATTGTATTGTGCGTACCCTTGAACTCTGCTACCTGCATGCATGATGTGCACTTAATCCCGCTCCATATCGCACTCTGCCAATCCAATCTGCTACTCCTTGCCCATCTGCAGGTTCACATCCAGCTGTTTTCGGCACCATGCCCGGATCACTGTGCCCATCTGTTCTGCCTGTTGCATTTGATGCCACTGTCCTGCTGTCCTTACACACACACTTATCTCCAACTACTGCAAGGAACTAAGAGCCACATGGATGAAAACTGTCTAGGCCTAAAACTTTCCAATCAGAGCGCCCCTTTACATTTCATAAAGTGCTCTAAAAAAATTAAAGGGGCGCTCTGGTTTCTATGGACAACACGGCATTATGGGAAATGAGCTGAGAAGTTCAAGCGCCCTCTATAGGATGTGACAAATCCTCAATTTGCTTTTGACCCACTGTGTCTTGAGAAAGCAAAAAGGATATTTAGCCAAGCCAGTATCTCTCATCTGCGTACAACTGTTTCGGGATGTTTGTGGGAGGCATAAGTGGCTCAGAAAGGGGAACATCTCTTCTTGAGGCGAGGAGAGCACCAAATGGTGTGTAGAGTTTGAATTTGGTGCTCTCCTCGCCTCATGGAGAGATGTTCCCCCTTCATGGACAACAAGGAAAGTCTTAGACCAAGACAGTTTTCATACATGTCCCCCTAAGTTCTCTCCATGGCTTGATACATCCTGATTGTTGTATATCATTTCATGTAACTTTGGGGAACCCCTTGTAGGAAACCTTTCACTCTGACAGACCCCTTTAACCCTGTAATAACACGGCCCAGTTATTTTTGTAAAACCATTTCTGTCTCTGCCAGGTTGCCGCTGGCTTGTTTTGGTGCAAGTTGTATTTCTTAAAGGGGTTGTCTCACTACAAGGATTTCTTTTTATGTTAAAGATCTTGCAAAAATATATCACTTTGCAATATGTGTCCATTAACAGTGTCCTCTTGTATGGGCTGTATCAGCTCCTCAGGTCGCTGTAGCTACAGACCTGTTTGACCCAGGCTGTCAGCACTGGTTGCTATAGCTACAGACCTGGCTTCTACTGCAGCCTAGTGGAAGCCAGTAAACACGCCCCTGAATTCAAAGTGAAACCAAGAAAACAAGACTGAGGTGAGATGAATCAATGTAGTGAGACAACCCCTTTAATGTCAGTGTTACATATAATGTATTATGTAGGTACTATGATTTTTTTTTTCTGGTGGGGTAGAAAAAAACAACAATTTTGCCATTGGTGCTCTGGCTTGGTGGGTACATAAGGTGTGCGATAGGCTGTCTGCACATATATTCTTCATTCTTGTCATGGGTAAAAGGGGCGGTTTATCAGAGTTTCAAAAAGGGATGATTATTGGCCTCTAGGCTAAGGGTGGCGATATTTCCGAAACTGGGCAGTTTGTGAGCTGTTCTTGTGCTGCTGTGGTGAAACTGTACGATGAGTGGACAAATGGCGCCATTGTGAATAAGCGGCATGGAAACTGTGCCATTGATGTGAGAATTATAGTGATGAGAGTGATGCGAGTGAATGAGACCATGTGCCTAAACCACTAGTAATACATATACACTGCTGTATGCTCCGAATCTTTCCATAACCCTCATAGGCTTGGATGGGAGCAGCTAGTGGGGCTGGGAGTGACTCAGTAATGTCCTGGTAGGTTGTCACAGATATTTGGCCCCATTGCTGACTGCATCCCACAGCTGCTGTAGGGTCCATAGAGCCAACACCACCATCCAGGGGCTCCCACAGCTGCTGGAGGGTCCATAAAGCCAACACCACCATCCAGGGGCCCCACAGCTGCTGGAGGGGCCATAGAGCCAACACCACCATCCAGGGGCTCCCACAGATGCTGGAGGGTCCATAGAGCCAACACCACCATCCAGGGGACCCACAACTGCTGGAGGGTCCATAGAGCCAACACCACCATCCAGGGGCTCCACAGCTGCTGGAGGGTCCATAGAGCCAACACCACCATCCAGGGGGGACACAGCTGCTGGAGGGTCCATAGAGCCAACACCACCATCCAGGGGCCCCACAGCTGCTGGAGGGTCCATAGAGCCAACACCACCATCCAGGGGGGACACAGCTGCTGGAGGGTCCATAGAGCCAACACCACCATCCAGGGGCTCCCACAGCTGCTAGAAGGTCCATAGAGTCAACACCACCATCCAGGGGCTCCCACAGCTGCTGGAGGGTCCATAGAGCCAACACCACCATCCTGGGACTCCCACAGCGGCTGGAGGGTCTATACAGCCAACACCACTTTCCAGGGGCTCCACAGATGCTGGAGGGTCCATAGAGCCAACACCACCATCCAGGGGCTCCCACAGCTGCTGGAGGGTCCATAGAGACAATACCACCATCCAGGGGCTCCCACAGATGCTGGAGGGTCCATAGAGCCAACACCACCATCCAGGGGCTCCCACAGCTGCTGGAGGGTCTATAGAGCCAACACCACCACCCAGGAGCTCCCACAGATGCTGGAGGGTCCATAGAGCCAACACCACCATCCAGGGGCTCCCACAGCTGCTGGAGGGTCCATAGAGCCAACACCACCATCTCGGGGCTCCGACAGCTGCTGGGAGGTCCATAGAGCCAACACCACCATCCAGGGGTCCCACAGCTGCTGGAGGGGCCATAGAGCCAACACCATCATCCAGGGGCTCCCACAGCTGCTGGAGGGTCCATAGAGCCAACACCACCATCCAGGGGCTCCCACAGATACTGGAGGGTCCATAGAGCCAGCATCACCATCCAGGGGCTCCACAGCTGCTGGAGGGTCCATAGAGCTAACACCACCATCCAGGACTCCCACAGATGCTGGAGGATCCATAGAGCCAACACCACCATCCAGGGGCTCCCACAGCTGCTGGAGGGTCCATAGAGACAACACCCTCATCCAGGGGGGACACAACTGCTGGAGGGTACATAGAGACAACACCACCATCCAGGGGCTCCCACAGCTGCTGGAGGGTCCATAGAGCCAACACTACCATCCAGGGGCTCCCACAGCTGCTGGAGGGTCCATAGAGCCAACACCACCATCCAGGGGCTCCACAGCTGCTGAAGGGTCCATAGAGCCAACACCACCATCCAGGGGCTCCACAGCTGCTGGATTGAATTCAAGTCTGGGGAATTAGGTGCCCAGGATAGTACTTGGAAGTCTTGGTCCTGCTCTTCAGACCATTGTTGGACAGTTATAGCCATGGGACATGTCGCATTGTCTTGTCAGAAGATCCCATCTGCCCCAGGGAAGACAATCGGCTTGTATGGGTGTACGTGATCTGCAAAAATGGATTAATTCCTAAACTGGTTGTGCTTTTCACACAGATAAGTGGCCCATAGAATGCCAGGAAAACATTCCCAGGACCATGACCCTACCACCACCAGCTTATGTACTTCCAGCAATGGTTTCAGGGTGTTTGTTCTGGGTTGTTTCTCACCTAACATCCCAACCTCAACCCTCTGTCCATCAGCAGAGGTCCAACTCCGATACGGCCATGAAAATTGAAGCGGTTTCTACTGATGCAGCTTGGTTAGCACATGTCCATGCATTCTAATAATTATCATTTTTCCACAGGTAAAATTAAGTATTCGGAGCGAGTGTATGACTCCTGTATGGATGCCTTCGACTGCCTCCCACTAGCAGCTCTGCTGAACCAGCAGTTCCTGTGTGTGCACGGAGGTCTCTCCCCTTGAAATCTCTTGCCTGGACGACATCAGAAAGGTGAATCCCAATCGCTGTTCTGTAATGTGCTCCCTCATAATAGAAGACTAGTTTGTTAAGTAGGATTGGATTAAATGGTTAGTCTGTAAAAATGCAAAATGAACATGCTATTTGTATCCAATCTTCAATATTTTGCTTTTATAGCTCCAACTTATTCAGCAGCTGTGTACAGAAATTACTATCACATACATCGGTTTTCTGTAGAAAAAATCTTTATGGAAAACTTGTCAGGTGGTTTATGCTGCCCCTCTCCTCTATCATATAACCCTATATATCACAGAGCTCAGCTTCTCTCCCTCTATCATATAACCCTATATATCACAGAGCTCAGCTCCTCTCCTCTATCATATAACCTATATATCACAGAGCTCAGCTCCTCTCCTCTATCATATAACCCTATATATCACAGAGCTCAGCTTCTCTCCCTCTATCATATAACCCTATATATCACAGAGCTCAGCTTCTCTCCCTCTATCATATAACCCTATATATCACAGAGCTCAGCGCCTCTCCTCTATCATATAACCCTATATATCACAGAGCTCAGCTTCTCTCTTCTATCATATAACCCTATATATCACAGAGCTCAGCTTCTCTCCTCTATCATATAACCCTATATATCACAGAGCTCAGCTCCTCTCCTCTATCATATAACCCTATATATCACAGAGCTCAGCTCCTCTCCTCTATCATATAACCCTATATATCACAGAGCTCAGCTTCTCTCTTCTATCATATAACCCTATATATCACAGAGCTGAGCTTCTCTCCTCTATCATATAACCCTATATATCACAGAGCTCAGCTCCTCTCCTCTATCATATAACCCTATATATCACAGAGCTTCTCTCCTCTATCATATAACCCTATATATCACAGAGCTTCTCTCCTCTATCATATAACCCTATATATCACAGAGCTCCTCTCCTCTATCATATAACCCTATATATCACAGAGCTCAGCTTCTCTCCCTCTATCATATAACCCTATATATCACAGAGCTCAGTTCCTCTCCCTCTATCATATAACCCTATATATCACAGAGCTCAGCTTCTCTCCCTCTATCATATAACCCTATATATCACAGAGCTCAGCTTCTCTCCTCTATCATATAACCCTATATATCACAGAGCTCAGCTTCTCTCCCTCTATCATATAACCCTATATATCACAGAGCTCCTCTCCTCTATCATATAACCCTATATATCACAGAGCTCAGCTTCTCTCCCTCTATCATATAACCCTATATATCACAGAGCTCAGCTTCTCTCCTCTATCACATCCTTCTCTCACATAGGGTAGTATAAACCATACCTTTCCCATAGTTAGCAGTTATCTAATCTACTTTCATTACATTTTCTGTGGGCTTTCTGCAGTTTTACATAATTTGTGATGACGGGAAGATCCGGTAGGGATATGTGTCCGGACACACATGAAACTACTCTGTGTGGAGCCCAGGGGATCAGGTGACCAGAAGTTTCTTTGTTTTCACTGGCAGCCTATGGAGATGCATCCTTTTAGAACTACCCACCAAGCCTTTCCGTGTGAGGGAAAATTCAGTTTGTGTAGTGACTGAGGTTGGAAAGGAGAAGGATAGACAAAGCAAAGCAAAAGATCCTGGAGCTTGTAGGTTTTTTGTGCGAATTCCCAGATTTCCCATGGAGTCTCTCTGGTCCGTAATGGCGGCTCAGGAACGGAACAAATTTCTTTCCTTCAGGGACCTTTACCTGCATGTCCCTATGGCCCAGTCCCACTAGTGTTTGCTATGTTCCGCGGTGGGTTCACTGCATTTCCAGTTCATGACTCTGCTTTGGGCCTCGCTATAGAGCCAATGGTCTTCACCGAGGTCCTTGCACCCCTCGTGGTGATTCGTCACAGCAGGGGGATTGCTATCTTCCCTTCTCTGGATGAACTTTTTGTAAAGGCCCCGTTGTGAAGCGCCAGCTTGGACAGCATCAGGTTTTCCTGGATGGTTTAACGCGCTTCAGGCGGATTTTCAACTCTCACAATTCTTGCCCGATCCTGTCCCAGCAGATGGAATTCCTGGGCCTAATTCTCGACACACATTAAGCCACAGTGTATCTTCAGCCAGTGAGGATTCAACTCTAAGGCTATGTTCACACGGCGTAATTACGCCCCGCAATTACGCCGGAAGCCCGCTGGCCCCATAGACATTCATTATCCACGGCGCGTATATGCCGTGAATAAAAGACATGTCGCTTCTCTCCCCGCTCAGCGTATAGTCCGAGCGGGGAGAGGAGACGTAATCCATAGTTCTCTATGAGAACTATGTCTGGGACGTATCTCGCCCCGTATTTAGCGCAGTACGGCGCGAAATACGGGACGAAATACGTCCCAAAATAAGCAGTGTGAACATGGCCTAAGGTTCATGTGTTTCTCTTCTTCGAAAATGCTGCCTGTATACCCGTTGCACTTGCATGAGAGTTCAAGGCAGGATGATTGCAGCTTTCGAATCGGTGCCGTACGCAGTTTCATTTTTGTCTCCTCCAGCGGGCCATTCTAACTCACTGGGATGTCTCCCTTTTTTTCCCTGGAAATTCTGCTTCCATCCCAATTTCTTGTCGATCTTCTCTGGTAGCTGGTGTCTCCTGCACTACTTCAGGGCAAGTCTTTCTTCCTCCACAATGGCCGGTCATCACCACGGATGCCAGCACCTCTGGATGTTGAGACGTTTTTGGCTCCCAGGCGACTCAGTGTCTGTGGTCCCCCCACAGAAACCTGTCTGCAGATCAATGTCCCGGAACTCAGGGCCATCTTTCTAGCGCTCACATCGGTCCAGTCCAGGGTCGCCCAGTTCGGATTTAGGGTATGTTCACACGGCGTCTTGCGTCCGTGGGAACATCCGCTTTTCTGTTGCGTCTCTGGATCCATCAGAACGGACCCAGAGACGCATCTAACAATTAGCAGTGAGTTTATCACTGCCGGCAATGACCAACACGCAGCGGCGTTCACATGAGAGATCGCTGCTGCGTGTTTGCATTGCGCCTGTCATGCCGTCTTTCGGATGCGATCAAAGAAATGACATGCAAAGCTTTGATCGCATCCACAAGACGGACCCAACAGGTGCGAGGCAAACACGAAGCAGCGATCTCTCATGTGAACGCCGCTGTGTGTCTCTCATAGCCCGCAGTGATAAACTCACTGCTAATTGTTAGATGTGTCTGTGGCTCCGTTCTGATGGAACCTGAGACGCATCAGAAAAGCGGATGTTCACACGGACAGAAGATGCTGTGTGAATATACCCATAGCCTGATAAAACCACCGCAGTAGCTTATCTGAATCGTCAGGGGGGAACCAGAGCCGTGCGGCTTTCCTGGATGCCTCAAAGATCCTTTGATGGACAGAACGCTCCGTTCCATTCTTGTCAGCGATTTTCATTTCTGGAGAACTGGATTGATGATCTCCTCAGCTGGACATCAGTGGATGCCTGGGAGTGGTCTCTTCTGTCAGAATTGTTTCAGCTTCTTTGCCGGAGATGGGGCACTCCAGTTGTTGATCTGTTTGCATCCTGCCTAAACCATCACCTTCCGAATTATGTGTCCAGGTCCCTCTGGCTCTCGGACACACTGATTCCTCCATGAAATCCGTCTGCGCTGGTTTATCTTCCACCTCAGCTGCCTTTGGTGGCATGGCTATTGAAACCGTAGTCTTGAAATCTCGTGGTCTCTCAGACTCTGTGGTTCAGACCATGATTCGGGCCCGCTAGCTTCAGTCTGCCCGTATTTGTTATCATACCTGGAAAACCTTTGGTATGAGTCCTGTGGATTTCAGAGATTGGGTTGTTCTACCCCACGAGTACTATCATTCCTTCAATAAGCTCTGCAGAAGGGCATTGGATTTTCCTCTTTGAGGGGCAGATTTCTGCCCTCTCGGTTTCTTTTTCAGCACATCTTGGCCTCCCGTCCACCTTTTTGGCAAGGGATCACTCGCTCCTCCACACACGTTTGTAGTTTGTTTGAGCCGTGGAACTTAAATCTTGATTGAAAGGCCATGTAGGCTTCTCTATGTGAACCGTTTACTTCTATGGAAGGTGGCCTTCCTTACAGTCATCTGTCAAGTGTCTGAACTGGTGGCTCTCTTATTCATATCCCCCTTGTTTGGTTCTTCATAAGGACAAAGAGTCCTACATCCCATGCCTTCGTTTTTCCCTCAAGGGGGTTTCCCCATTTCCACCTTAATGAGGACAACTGCTGCCCTCATTTTGTCAGGGCCATTCGGATCTACTTTACTTACAAGCACTCCAACTCCTTTTTTTGTTATTCCAGAGGGCCCTCGTAGAGGTCTGGTGGCCTCTTAAGCTACTATTGCCAGCTGGATCTGGTTTATGATCTCAGAAGCCTAGCGGACCATTGGTTAGCCTTTTCCATTCTGAGTGACCTCTCTTTCCACGAGTGCTCAGTGCCTCCTTGCGGGTTAGCGTCTTGGTTTCACAAGTCTGCAAGGCCCACACACTTTTTTTTACTAAATTCTCAACCAAGATCACACCCAAGTGTTGGCTGATGCAAGCCGGGGTCATGAGGTACTTCAGGCAGAGGGCTTCTAACTGACTTGGACTGTTCTGTTTTTTCTTTCCAACATTTACCCACCCTCTGGAACTGCCATTGGACATCCCAAGGCGCTGTGTCCCCCCTAATGATACTGGCAAAAAATTAAGATTTTTGTATTTACCATAAAATCTTTTTCTCGTCTGATTCATTGGGGGACACAGGTCCCTCCCTCGTTTTGTTTTAATCCGATTCTCATTTTGCCATTTTCTCCTTGGAATCGGACGGTAGTTCATTCTTTCTAATACAACTTTTGTACCAGCTGAATAGCCTGGTGTCAGCACGATGGATATAGTCCGTCCAGGCGGAGCAAACACTTTTTGGTTTCCGTCTAGTGTCGGCCTCCTAGGGTGAAGGTCTATACCCAAGCTGCTGTGTCCCTCAATGAAAATGAATCAGACGAGAAAAGGATTTTACGGGAAGTACAAAAATCCGATTTTTTTTTCAGTATCATTGGAGGACACAGCAAGTACAAAAATCTGAATTTTTCCTGTCTGGAAAAAGGTTTGTGATGTGTTTCACAATTTTTCCGCCATTGCCGGCAAAATGTGGATCAGGCTGAACCGACCATACCCAAATTTGTAGCGGAGCAATAGTCACTGGGGGATGATGAAGACTTTTCTTTTTAGTTTCCTGGACAATCTCTTTAAATGCTGTACACTGAAAATTTCTGTAACTTAATAATATACTTTTGCATTAAAATTCTTTTACTTGCTTACTGTCAGTGAATACATTGCGGAGCTGAAAACGGCTCTTGAGCTTATGGTTTGTTACAGTGAATGTAGTAGCTGGCAGCTGAGGCTCATGTCAGAGGACAGATTATTTGGGTTGCTGCCTTTTTATGTCATAGAGGATTGCCCATATCTTCACATTGTAACAAACCCATCAGCTCCGTCAGCAGGAATAGGTTAGGGGGGTTTGCAGCCTCTGAATGTAATTGTAAGGGTTCGGTGGATTCGCTGGACCACCGCAAGCGATGATAGTTAAGCCACGCCAGGGAGTGGAGTCTAAGTAGCCCCCGGTATTCACCAGAGCCCGCCGCAAAGCGGGATGGACTTGCTGCGGCATGAGGCTACCAGGTCGCTACCCCTGACGTGACTTGCTTGCGATGGAGGCCGGGGTAATGCGAGACACAGAATCGGAATCGAAAGATGTAGTCGGGGACAGGCAGGAAGTCAGGGCCGGGGGCAGAGGTTCGTGGTCAGAGACGGGCAGACGGTCAGGGCAGGCGGCAAACAGGCAAGGTCAGGAAACGTAGCGGAACGGACTGGTACACGGGTAATCAGACAGGACTTTCCAACACTCTAAACTAGGCAAACGCACACCAACAAACTGGCAGAGAGTGCTGGGGGCGTATTCCTTTGACCCAATTACCGGCGTACTGGCCCTTTAAATCCAGACCAGCCGTCGCGCGCGCGCCCTAGGGAGCGGGTACGCGCGTGGTGGCCGGGACAGGCAGGAGCAGCGTACACCGGAGCGTGGACGGGTAAGTGGCTCGGCGCCGGACCTCGGGTGGCAGGGGGATGGTCGCGGGTAGCCGCGGCACCCGTGCCGGACCCCTTGCGGGCAGGGGGGTGGCCGCGGGTAGCCGCGGCACCCGTGCCGGACCCCATGACAGTAATCAAGATCGGATGTACTGACAGCAAGCAGAGATCTTGGAAATCGTATTGAAGTACCTTTCATTATACAAAGATTAATCTGTATTTATGTTGGACTGCACAGTCCCTTGATCATATAGTAAATCACTGAGTGTAATTTACAGCGATGAACGGCAGCCTATAGTCTGTATAGTTTAGAGAAGATTTCAGGGCTCTGCTCTAACTTCTTATCGCTTCTGCTGCCAGCCACCATATACTACCCCTAGGCCATTCGTGGCCCCCCCCCAAAGGATTTCAGGCAGCCCACAGAAAACCTAAAAAGGGTCCATCCACCGTGAATGGATGTGGCCACTCTTGTGCAGAACTTTGCATTAATTTTTATGGGAGTTCTGAATACAGTCAGGTGCACTCGCTCAGCTGTAAAAGAATGAAGGAATAAGATTCCTAAGAGTATAATCCAGCACTCTAAAATACAATACTAATTCCATAAATTAAAACCAAGTGATTTGTATCACATAAAACAAAAAAGCGTCTGGTTTGCGCAATTTAGACCAAAAATACGTATAGCTATGAGTAAGGATTGTCTTTGGTCCGAAATGCGTAAGCCAGACGCTTTTTTGTTTTATGGGATACAAATCACCTGGTTTTAATTTATAGAATTAACATTGGATTTTCGAGTCCTGGATCATATGGATTTCGTTCCTCCAAATTCCTTACCTGGCATCCGGCTCAGCGTTTAATCCGTGCACACGTTGATATCTCCAAGACTTACATCTGTTTAGTTTGGATACTGACCTGTGACTAGATACTGTTTTGCCTGTTTTTAATTATTGTGTTTGAAACTACCATATACAAGAACATAGACTGCGCGCATGCGTTATTCTTTAAGGACAGAGCGAAGAAGTTGCCCTGTTTTAAATTTTAGCCCCTACCTACTTCCAAGCAGTGCAGGTCTGGCCTAAGTCTTTAGAAAGTGTCAGGAAAATGTGCTAATAATTGCAGGAATCTACAAGAGGCATAAAGGTATATTTAGTGGTCACGTCTACTACATAAAGTAAAGTGATGCAGTTATTATTATTATTTATTTTAAAGCGCCATTGATTCCAGGGCGCTGTACTTTCGAGGGGGTTACATACATTACATAAGTCAAACGAGTACAGTGATAAGGGATAATGACAATTGGCACGACAGAGGGAGAGAGGACCCTACCCGCGAGGGCTTACAATCTACAAGGAGGGGGAAAGAGACAGGAGGTGAGGGGCAGACATGTTTGTGGGGTAGTACAGTGACAGCAGGGTTATTGTAGGTTATAGGCTCCTGAAGAGATGGGTTTTCAGGTTTGAAGCTGGTGAAAGTGGAGGAGAGTCTGAGGTGTTGGGGCAGTGAGTTCCAGAGTGTGGGGGAAGCACGGGAGAAGTCTTGGAGACGGTTGTGTGAGGATCTGATGTTCCCATGTTTCCCACTTTCTAATTATTCAGGTAACTGAACCCCTTGTAATCTCCTCTGTTGACTGTACCTCTATTCAGATGGCCAATACACTTTCATGTTTCCTCTTGTTTGACTGCATCTTAGGGCCACCTTCTTTGCCCCTTCAGTGGTGTACTTCTTCTCTTGAGTCCCACTGCTTCTCTAGTTAGGTTTATGGGACCTTCGGTGGTTCCCTCCTTTGATATTCTTCTCCTTCTCTCCCGCCTCATCAGTTAGACCGATTCAAGGAACCTCCCGCCTTTGGCCCTATGTGCGATCTGCTGTGGTCCGACCCAGCTGAGGACTACGGCAATGAAAAGACTTTGGAACATTTCACCCACAACACAGTTCGCGGGTGCTCCTATTTCTACAGGTAACAGGACGGCAGTTCATTGTAGTTACGGAGCGCTAGTATTTTATATGTTCCAGAACATGTCGGTTCTGCCACCTTTAATAGTACTTTTTGCATTTCAGCTACCCTGCGGTCTGTGAATTCCTGCAGAGCAACAACCTACTGTCAGTGATCCGAGCCCATGAAGCACAAGATGCCGGGTAATGACTCCATCAGTATTGCTGAAACAAAATCGGTTTGGACACCACTGAAGTCCTCAATATCCAAAATGCAATATTCCAATGCAACAGATAGGGAAGGTAGCCAGGACTTCACCTCCAATAGTCCAAGTAAAAATCCAAGGATGGCGTCTGCATAAGTGTTGTTTATGTCAAAGTATTCAGAGTCCAAAAAATGTGCAACATTTTGACTCAGAGAATGAGTCTTTCTCAAGCATATTCCACAAAGACTCACTCTCAGGGTCGAAAATTTTTGTACTCTAGATTCTTAGAAATAAACGACATTTATGCCGAGGCCATCCTTGGAGTTTTATTTCCATCATTACTGTTGTCATCCCAGACAAAAATTTCCATTCAGATGTCTCACCTACATTAACTGTCATAAGACAAAGTCTCGAAACTGCTGCGCTGATGTTCCCGCTCGGTCTGTAAGATCATCAATGTATCTGCATCTTCAGTGGCTTATGACAAGTGCTTCAGATCAGAAGCAATTGTCATCTACCATCTATGAAGCCAAGTTTTGGCACAGCCATTGCATTACTAGCAAGAAGGGGGTATTAGCCATAACATTAAAGCCATTGGCAGGTGATGTGAATAATACTGACAAACTCAGGACAGTGGCACCAGACAAGTGGTGGAATATATTAGGCCGCCAGGGAGCTGTCAGTTCTTGAAGTTCATGTGTTAGAAGCAGGAAAAATGAATAAGTTTAAGGGTAAGTTCATACGGCTTCTTTTGGGTCACATTTCGCCGCGTATTTTGCGGCGTACTTCGCTCTAATACAAGCGAAATGCGCCCCAATCATTATGGTAATCCATAATGCCTCCTCTCCCCGGCATACAATACGATCGTATTGTACGCGCGGGTAGATAAGTGACAGGGCGAAAGTGCCGCGAGTAATGACGGTCTATGGGGCCGGTGGGCTGTCGCCCCCTCCCCCCCACGCGCCACGGGAGTATGCTCCGATCACCCGGCGTAATTGCAGGGCGTATTGTACGCCCCCCAATTAAGCCGTGTGAACATATCCTAAGGGTATGTTCACACAGCTTATTTGGGGGCGTAATTGCGGGCGTATTTCGCCACGTATCGCACTCAATACAGAGCGAAATGCGCCCCACAATTACGGTAATCCATAGCTCTCATAGAGAACTATGGATTACGCCTCGTCCCCCCGTCCGTACAATACGATCGTATTATAGGCGCGGTGAGATGTCACTTATTCGCGGCGATTACGCACCGCGAGTAATACATGTCTATGGGGCCGGCGGGCTGCCAGTCCCCCCCGTGCTTTGGGCGTACGCACTGATCAGCGCGACTCCCAAATCACCCGGCGTATTGCGCCGCATACTGTATTCGCCGCAATTATGCCGTGTGAACATCGCCTTAGGATCTTTTGACAAGGTCCAAATTGCGTTGTGTAGAGAACTGTGTCAGAGCATCTCTACATAGGTTTTTTTCGGGGTCTTTCCAGTATGCAGTGGTTAGTAGCTACTCAAAGTGCTCCAAGTAAGGCTGCAGGAGAGCTGCAACGTCAAGGCTTGTGCAGAGAGAAGTCTAATCTGTCTAGTCCAATCCCACAGAAGAGCCGCTGTAGCTAACTTGCTGAGAAAGTTACTGCTGGCTATGATAGATAGGAGTCATATCATATGGATTATCTCTGCTGTGTATGGGACTGTGTAGCTGCAGACTGGTCAGAGTGCCCAAGCCGACCCCTGTCCACTATCGAAAGTACCTACAGTGGGCACCTGAGCATTAGAACTAAGCCATGGAGTAATGAAAGAAGGTGGCCTGGTCTGATGATTCATGTCTTCTTTTATTACATCAAGTGGACGGCTGGGTCACTCAGAGATGGGTTCTGGATGCACAACGGGAAGACTACAAGCTGGCGGAGTCATTTTGATGCTCTGGAAAATGATCTACTGGGAAACCTGGGTCCTGTGGTTGATTCATGTGGATGTGACTATGACATGAACCACCTACCTAAACATTGTATGGACCAAGTCCACCTCTTCATGCCAGCAGTAGTCCCTAATAACAATGGTCTCTTTCAGCACAACAATGCCACCTGCCACGTTGCAAGTGGTGACTTGGCCTCCAATTTTCCCAGATCTCAACCTAATTGAGCATTTGTGGGACGTGCTGCAAAAAGTTCAAATCTTGGTAACCAGACTTCACACCTTAAAGGTCCTGGTGCTAATGTGTCGGTGCCGGATACAACAGGGCACCTTAAGATGTTTTATGAAGGCCATGCCTTAAAGTAGGGGTGTCAAACTTATTTTCACCAAAGGCCACATCAGCATAATGGTTGTCCTCAAACGGCTATTGAAGGGTCGTGGGGGGGGGGGGGGGGGGGGGGGGGGTGGCTAGAGTTCCTGGGCAGAGCTGTGCCACTGCCTGCGAGTGGCTAAACAGAGTGGCGTGGAGGTGAGCAACAGAGCTCCAAATCCAAGATGGTGCCTGGTCACTATGTTGGCA
The DNA here is from genome assembly GCA_025379985.1 of Phyllomedusa bahiana. NCBI lineage: Eukaryota > Metazoa > Chordata > Amphibia > Anura > Hylidae > Phyllomedusa > Phyllomedusa bahiana. The sequence continues at coordinate 258,758 of JAODAL010000651.1, forward strand.
TCAGGGCCATTTTATCCATTGGGCACACTAGACAGTTGCCTGGGGGCCCCACAAGTATCGGGGCCCCGGGTGGTCTATGTATGTCCCAGGAATACAAGAAACAGACCATGGTTGGCTCTGCAAGTCCTAAAATCACACAAACTGTTAAATAAGCAAACCGTTAAAAACCATGGTGGAGAAGGGAGCAAAAGGTTCCCAGCCCTGCCAGCTAGTCTTGTAGGCTGCCGGCGTCCAGACATAAGTCACGTGATAATATGGGTGTGCTTGGGGTTGGCTAGAGGCATGGCCTAGTGCACAGGTGTCAAACTGCTGGCCCTCCAGCTGTTGGGAAACTACAACTCCCATCATGCATTTATATAATCTATAACAGTGGGCATGATGGGAGTTGTAGTTTCGCAACAGCTGGAGGGCCGGCAATTTGACACCCCTGGCCTAGTGTGATATCATGTATTTGGGCAGGGCCAACTGCAGTACAATGCCCAGAGGCCCATAATGCTGAAAAGACGTCTCTGGTTGGCATCACCACCTCGCTAAATGCTGGCTGCATCCTCCAGATAAAGTGGAGAGCCAGTCCTTCTGCATTGGGACCTTGTCCGTCCCTGCGTGTAAGCTCTTGTGGGCCACATAAAATAATGTTACGGGCTGTATACTGCCCGCTGGCCTTGTGTCTGACATATGTGAGTTAAAGGGTCAGAGCTGGTTTAATAGCACATAAGGGCAATGCTAGGTTTTAATGTTATGGCTGATCAGTGTATAATAATATTTTTTTGAACAATATGGAATTTTTTTTTTCCGATGACACCCTTGTCAATGGATGGTGCCTGGTAATTTGTATATTTACTCGAATGAGAGCCGCAGAGCAAGGCACAGCCTGTCAGCAAGAGTGGAGCCGTTCTCTTAGCCTCATCTCCTACATCTCTTTGTTTTTTATTACCTGGCAAACATGTTCAGGACCAGGGGGTGATGAAGCCAGTTTTTCTCTGCCTGGTTTCTGCAGAACGGTTTGTTGCTGGCTCTTGCAGAGGCACAAATTGGAACCTTCTTGTCTCTCATTTGTTTCCTTTTTAGGTTAAGTTTCCTTAACAAGACATTGATGTTTGCACCGATCACGCTGACATTTTCAATATTCGTTTTGTTCCCTGCAGTTATCGAATGTATCGGAAGAGTCAGACAACTGGTTTTCCTTCCCTCATCACCATTTTCTCTGCACCAAATTACCTTGATGTCTACAACAACAAAGGTTAGATAATGACTTATGTCATTGTGACTGTTGTTTTGCTTCCCAGTATGATTGCACAGTGTATGACGTGGTTGTTTCCTTGCTGCCTTGTTCGGGCAGGTGAATTCACACAAGGTGGATTTGCTGCAGATCTGTATGCAGAATAGCCACCACAGATTACAGTCCTAGTCCATACCCAATTGGCGGAAGTTTTCCCAGCGGAAATTGAACTGCGGTGCAGATTTTTAAATCTGGAGCATGTCACAGTTTATTGCTGCGGATTTTCCCCATTGATATAAATGAGGAGGTTAACTTCTTGCTTATCGCCCATTGACTTTTAACATCTGGGCTGTGGCTGTTTATCTCTGGTTGGACATATTGGAAGGGCTATGCAGATGGGCAGCTGTACACTAAGCCTGCGTCCACATGGTAGGTTAAAATACCAGCCGGATTCTGATTAAAAGAATCCGGCTGGGATTTTGACATCTTGTAAGTGATTTTGGGGGACGGTTCTGCCCGCAGTATGCGGATTCGCTCGTCCCCCTCAACCACTGACATCTACATCTTCTGCCCAAAAACCAAACGGAACAATGAACATGTTCTTTTAGGAACGCCGGCGATGTAAAAAAACTATGCGTCGAAAGATCCATACAGTATGGACTGCAGCATTGTATGTAAAAGGTTGACAGTCGGTTTACAAATGGTTTACAAATCCGAAAATCCGACTGAAAACCCTGCCCTTGTTGTGCAGCTTTGAGAGTGGCTGACGACCTTAGCTAGAAGGCAGGGACAGTTTATTACCATCTCTGCCTTAGTAAGCACTGTGTATACAGCACTTAATGACTACTTTGTATACACATTAGCAGAAATCCTCCTGCCTGCACCAGTAGTCACATGACTGCCAGGGCTCGGTAGTTATGGACCCAGATGAGCTCTGCAGTAAGTAAGTATAGTTATATTCCCCTATATTTCCCCTGTAACTGAAAAAACACATAAAAATTAAAATATTATTTAAATAAAAATTAACAACCCAAATCACGACTTTTACCCCCTCCCCTGATGACCCTAAAACTTTATATTGCCTATATATAAATGCCCGTGAAGGAAAAGTGACATAATTATAAAACTTATTTTAAAAAACTGCAAAGCTACAATTACCGCTCAGTGGCTGGAAGATACACTGAATCCCAGTAGCAGGCATCTGTGCTACATGGGAGAGATATAGCAGGTACTGGTCATTCATGCAAAAAACCACAGTATAAGGCTATGTTCACACGGCTTAACTGCGGGACGTAATTACGCCCCGCAATTACGCCGTGTGGACGGGGGCGGGGTGGGACGGGAGCGGGGGGCCGGCACTTCGCCGGCCCATAGACTTGCATTACCAGCGGTGCGTATACGCCGCTGGTAATTCACATGTCAATTATCTCCCCCCTCGGCGTATTCGCCGAGCAGGGAGAGGAGACGTAATCCATAGTTCTCTATGAGAACTGTGGATTACCGTAATGACTGGGCCGTTTTGAGCACGTAATTTGCGCACTCCGGCGCGTAATTACGGCCCGAAATACGGCCCATTTTAAGCCGTGTGAACATGGCCTAACACAAAGGGAGTCTGCACAAATGCAACAATACCGATGAAAATTGCATATAGATAAGGCGATACAAAGGGTAACGCCATTCATACAGGTACACCATGCTGGGTTACAGCCAATCTCGCCCATAATATTCAAACTGGCAGGCTACCCAGCACTTAAAGGGTGTCCTGCACAAAATACTTGTACCCTAAGCTCCCCAGTGATTTAGGGCCAAAAAAATAACATAATGGAAAAATATCAAATATGAGGTATTAGTTGATACAGTAGCTACGGTATGCAAGCTCACAAGCCCTGGCAAGGCTCCTCATTTCATGTGAGTCCCCTCATTTCTTATGAGCTTAGGGTACAAGTATTTTGTGCAGGACACCCTTTAAGTGCTGTGCAGCTTGCCCATTTGAATATTATGGGCGCTATTGGCTGTAGCCCAGCATGGTGTACCTGTATAAATGGCGTTACCCTTTGTATCGCCTTATCTATATGCAATTCTCATCGGTATTGTTGCATTTATGCAGTCTCCCTATGTGTTAAACTGTGGCTTTTTGCACGCTGGTGTGAACTGGTATCTAGAGCATTTGCTCATTAATGACCGACACCTGCTAGATCTTTCCCATGTAGCACATGGGCCAGAGATGCCTGCTACTGGGATTCAGTATATCGCCCAGCCATTGAGCACTAATTGTAGCTTTGTAGTTTTTTACTAATTTATGTCCCATTTTTTCTGTGATTTTAAAACTTATTTTAGTGCAAATTTTGCTGATAAAACAATAAATGAATAAAAACATTTGAAAAACAGACTTTTTATTTTTACTAGCTTCCCTCCTATTATTATTTAAAAAAATGACAGAAAAATAAAGTGCATCACGGAAAAAGGCGAGAAAACTAGTAGAATTACCAAATGCAAGAAGGTGTTACAGTGTTCAAACCTGCGCGTGTTACAGAAAAGGCAAATGTGCCTGGACAGGAAAAGGGGGAAATTTCCCGATCAGGAACTGGTTAAAATAAATAATCTGCAACAAAATCTGCATCAGAATTCGCATGGTCTATTTCAGATTTTAAATCTGAAATAGACCATGCGAATTCTGATGCAGATTTTGTTGCAGATTATTTATTTTAACCAGTTCCTGATTGGTAAATTTACCTGCGCATAATCTGTGGAAAATTTCAGCAGCAAATCTGTCCCATATGCATCCACTGTAAAACTATGCCTACATAGCAAATGTTAATATGCCGTCCAAAATCTGATGGCATTTTAACATCAGTTTTTGGTGCAGGTTTGCGCCGGCCCAGTGCATTGAGTGTACAGGAATCCGCTGGAAGATAGAACATGTTTTATGCTCCGGCGAAGGGTTGGTGGTTTCGAATCCCACAGTAGAAAATCCATGCTCCCCTTCAAACCATTCTCAACTCTGGTGCCCGTCTTTTCCACCTCTCTCCTCGCTACTCCTCTGCCTCTCCCCTCTGCCAATCCCTTCACTGGCTTCCCATTGCCCAGCGAATTCATTTCAAGCTACTAACCTTGACCTACAAGGCTCTCCATAACCTCTCCCCTCCATACATCTCTGCCCAAATCTCCAGATACCTCCCCTCACGCAATCTCTGCTCCTCACAGGACCTTCTCCTCTGCTCTCCGCTTATCAGCTCCTCACACAACCGTCTCCAAGACTTCTCCCGTGTTTCCCCGACACTCTGGAACTCACTGCCCCAACACATCAGACTCTCCTCCACCTTCACCGGGTTCAAAAGCAACCTGAAAACCCATCTGTTCAGGCTTGCCTATAACCTACACTAACCTTGCTGTCACTACTTCCTCCACAAACATGTCTGCCCCTCTCCTCCTGTCTCTTTCCCCCTCCTTGTAGATTGTAAGCCCTCGCGGGTAGGGTCCTCTCTCCCTCTGTCGTGCCAATTGTCATTAATCACTTATCACTGTACTCGTTTGACTTATGTTATGTATGTAACCCCCTCGAATGTACAGCATCCTGGCGCTTTAAAATACATAATAATAATATTAATAATAAAAATAATAATGGTGTGTAAGCTAGAGCACGGATTTTCTATTGTGGTCTATGGGCACTAGTTACAGTTGGATTTTTGCGGATTCTAAATGCTGTGCTGTATCCGTTTAAAAAATCTGACACTAATCCTGTGCTGTGTTGACATAGCCTAAGGGTATGTTCACAAGGTGTATTTGAAATACTTATATTGGTATGTATTATGTACCAAAATATGGACTTAACAATGTTCCAATCAGTACGTATATTACATTGAAATTGACGAGATCTGTCGTTCACACGATACGTATTTTACTTACGTAATTGTATTACGGATTCGTACAAAGAAGTGACATGTCAATTCTTGATCTGTTTTACGCATATAAAATCTCCATAGGAAACAATGGGGTGCATTTTTGGAGACTAAAAAAAATTATCTAAATACGTACCATACTTTCTGGTACATATTTAGATGCATTTATGCTCCTAAAATACGCATTGGGTCCAAATTGGTTGAACTTAAATATTATAGAGGGGTGTAGTGAAATACGCCTCCAAAAACGTATCCAAATACGCATCAAATACGCATCTAAACACACATTACGGGTGCGTTTTTGGATACGTTTTTTGGATGCAGATTCTGACTGATTTCAATGCGTTCATTTATGTATTGAAATATCGTATCAGACGTGCCGTGTGAACATACTCTATGGGGAAATTTTACCATACTTTCTGAATTGTCATATTGACCTGTCAGAAAGTAGCGAAGTGTTGGGTGTGTGAACAGAAACGTCACACAACTCTTAGGACAAGTAAGTAGAGTGTTTAGTAAAGTGCATGAACCTCTTTGAAGCTGGGCAGAAACATCCATAAATCGAAATCTCCACCCAGCGCTTCTGCATAAGTGATATTGATTTGATAGAACTTCAAAAGAAACCCTGTATTAGAGATTCTGACTTCAGAGCGTCTGGGGTGTTCAATCTTCAAAGTAAGGACTAAACTTCTCTGCTGCTGTGTGTAGCCAATGTGGACTCTCTAAGCCGCAATGTATTTGATGCAGGCTAGACTGGTGTGCAGAGTCCAAGGAATCCCCTGGTTCACTGTTAAATCACCGGAGGAGGTAAGGATATTGCTGCAGGAAGATTTCTAGAGTAGTCACTGATTGGCTGTAAGGGCACGTCCAGATGACGAGTAAAATGTACTCGTCGGATTCTACCGATGAAAACTGTGTTATCTGAGTACTGTATTTCATGGGGATTTTAGGTCGCTTTTTTTGCGGCGTGTTTTGAGGGATTTACCGTCAGAAAATGATTCATGTCTATGTGGTTTTGGACATGGATCCGCCCGTGGAATATAATGGAAGAATAAACATGTTCTAAGTTGTTTTTTTTTTTTTTTTACACTTAAAAACTGACCGAGAAAATACACTTTGTATGGACCACAAAGTGTATTTTCTGTTGAGATTCTACTGAGCTTTGGTTAAATCCTTTGGTTATAGGCATGGATTGCGACGTTGTGTGAACGTACCATAAGGCTTTGTCTACACAGCACTGGATTTTGGTCGGTTTTTCAGCAGATTTAGGGCACGTCCCCACGGCACAGTGCAAATGCCGGTCGGAAATCCTGACCGGTATATGCACTGTTTTCGGGGTGTGCACACGGCCGCAGGGGGGGGCGGCTTTTCTCCGCTGTTTGCGGAGAGAAGCCCTCCCCCCTCTCATTGACATGTTCATATTCCAACCAAAAACCAGGCGGAAAAATTAACATATTCATTGTTTTTCGGACCGCCGGCAGTCTGAAAAAATGCCGGGTGAAAACCCGGCGGGTTTTCCATAAACGTCCATTTAAAAGTTTGTCAGCCAGTTTGTAGACGGTTTTCAAACCGTCTGTTAGACCGTCTGAAAACCCGTGCCGTGGGGACAAGCCCTTAGTATTTTTTTTTAATCTGCCGAAATCTGACTGCTGTGTAGCCCTCAATAGAAAATCTGTGTTGTAGTTTACACAGCACAGATTTTTTACTGAGTGTTTCCTAAACCGCCAGCGGAATATAGAACATGTTGTATATTCCCAGGGCCGCCATTAGGGCAGTACAGGCAGTACTGCTGTATGGGGCCCAGCCTCTCTGTGAGACAAGGGGAACCCTTGCCTGTTGGCAGGTACTGTCCCCTTGTTTCACAGCAGTGGTAGAGAGAACAGGCCATGGGAGGGGAGCACACAGCTGGGTAAATGATAAAAAAAAAAAAAATAAGTGACACTCCGCTATATAGGGCCCCAAAATTTCTGATGGCGGCCCTGTATATTCCGGCAGAGTTTTGTCATATTCCCGTGCAGCCCATGCACTGGGCCACAGGGAATCCAAAATCCAACTGTGCTTTTTTTTTTCTTGCGCAAAAACCATGCAAAAAACGGCACAGCTCGTCAAATTTAAAATACCTTTGGAATTCCAGCTGTATTTTAACCTAACTGTGTAGACATAGCCTAAGGCCGTGTTCACACTGCTTATTCCCGACGGATTTGTGAGCACAATCCGGCTCACAAATCCGCCGTGAATAAGGGGCGGTACGGGGGCGGGGCCGGAGCGCGGCGGGGGCGCCGCTCCCCGGCCCATAGACTTACATTATCCACGGCGCGTATTGCGCCTGGATAATGTGCATATCACTTTCTCCCCGCCCGGCGGATTCGCCGAGCGGGGAGGAGCGACGGAAATCACTGTTCTCTATGAGAACTGTGGATTACTGTAATTACTGCGATGGATTGGTGCCGTACTGCAGCGCAAATCCGGCGCGCAGTACGGCGCCAATCCGCGGCAAAATAAGCCATGTGAACGAGGCATAATAGGGCTGCTAGAGCTGTGGCGTGGTCTAGAACGGAGCCGGCAATTGTCTCCAGGAAGGCAGCCAGGAGGATACAAACAAGGGATGAGACAGAAGTGAAGACAGGTTAGCCAGCCATCAAATCCAGGAGTAGAACTACAAGTACCAGGCATAATACAAGGCCGGAGCGTAACCAGAAGTTAGGACCAACAGGGCCATTTCAAGTACCAGGTGTAGTATCTAAGAGGCTAGAAAGGAGAATAGTCAGGAAATATCCAGGAATTGAGACCAGGAGGAGCACTACAAGTATCAGGTATGATACCCAACGGGTTATGCAACAGCGTAGTCAGGGAATATACAGGAATCCAGACCAGGTTAAGCAGTATAAGCTCCAGGCCTAGTCTTCAAGGGGTTAGACAGCAGCATAATCAGGAAATATCCAGGAATCAGGACCAGGAAGATCAATACAAGTACCAGGTGTACCATCCAATGGGATAGGCGGGGTCCTAGTTAGGAAATCTACAGGAACAGGAGGGGGCGCACTACAAGTAATGGGTGTAGTATCTAAGGGGCTAAGGAAATATCCAGAAATCAGGACCAGGAGGAGTACTACAAAGTGTAACGTCTGTGGGCTAGGCAGGAGCATGGTCAGGAAATATACAGGAAACCGGACCAGGATTAGCAGTACAAATTCCAAGTGGAGTCTTCAAGGGGTTAATCAGGAGCATATTCTGGAAATATCCAGGAATCAGAACTAGGAGGAGCGCTACAAGTAGCAAGGATAGTATCCAAGAGGATAGGTGGGAGCAAAGTCAGGAAATACCCAGGATTCACAAGACCAGGAGGAACACTACAAGTGCCAGCCATAGAATCCAAGGGGCTAGACGGAAACATAGTCAAAAAACAAGGCTGAAATCTGGATCAGTAGTAAACAGCAATTAAAACCTGCACTAACAGAACCAGGAAATACACACCTTAGTTACCAGGCAATGCAATCCAGGACTGCCCAGCTCAAAATAGGGTAACTGGACTAGTGCTGTCTTAAAGGGGTTATCTCACTACATTAAATCATCTTACTTTAATCCTGTTTTTTTTTTTGTTTCATTTTTGAATTTATTGGCATGATTACTGGTTTCTACTGGCCTGCAGTGACAAGCTGCTGAGGACACCAGGTCTGTAGCTATAGCAACCAGCGCTGGCAGCCTATCAGGAGAGATCGAACAGGTCTGTAGCTATAGCGACTTGAGGAGCTGATGCAGCCCATACAAGAGGGGATATCTAGGAATAGGTAGGACATTGTTAATGGACACATATTGCAAAGTGACTTGATTTTGCAAGATCTTTAACATAAAAAAACAATTATTTTACTGAGACAACCCCTTTAGTACTCTGGTTGCCTTGGCAACCCGGTGTTCCTGTACACCTGTAGTCGGAGGCTGCAGGACACGATGGAAAGCAGGGTCAGAACAGACGAAGCATCAAGTTGCCAGGAGCCGTGACTATTCACCAGGCCACAGCGCTGCTGAGGGTTATAATCTCCCTATGTACGTGTTGCCAATGTGTCTTCATATGTGCACCAATAATCATTATATTGTATGTCCAGGGTGGGGAGAGGTGTGCTGTCTCCTGTATGTGTGCACTTCTACACTCTTACATCTTAAAGACAAGTGGGAGGTTATCGTTTGTTAATAGCATCGCCTGTATAACACTGTAGTATGACGAAACATGGAAGTATCGGTTGTTCACACAGAGTTTTTGGATCTGATTTCGGATCCGTTTTGGATCCGAAAATTGCATCCAAAAATGCAGCGGCGAACTGATCCTAGACCGATCCAACACGTATGCAACCCACAGCTGCTGATGTGGTCTCACTGCGTCTTTCGGATCCATTCTAATAACTGACATGTCAATTCTTGGTCTGAAAGACGCAGCAGGAGCCCTATTTAAAACTATAGGGTGCGATCCTGCTGCATCTTTCAGATCAAGAATTGACATGTCCGTTATTAGAACGGATCCGAAAGACGCAGTGAGACCACATCAGCGATCACTCGTGTGAACACTGATACGTGTTTCATATTAAAAGCAATGTAAAATCACATTGCACATTACTAGATACGTGTTTGGGTCCGTTTAGGGTCCGACAGATGGATCCAAACACATATCTAAAAACGTACGTTCACACGGCCCCAACACGCCGTTTGAACACATCCTAACCGCACCCTACGTCTTTTTAGGCCATTCTTGAAAATAGCCGGTATGATGAGTTAATGATGAGGGATTAACAAGCTAAACACCTCTCTATAGAACATTATGGGAGGACGATGACATATTCTGGATGTGTGAGGCTGCTTGTGTCTTTGTGAGGAGCAGCTACTAGCGCTGCCTGTGTGTGGGAGGCTTGTGCTGAAGGCGTCTGCAGCATATGTAACATTGCTTCTTATTGTCTTCTTACAGCCGCAGTGCTCAAGTATGAAAACAATGTCATGAATATCAGGCAGTTTAACTGTTCTCCACACCCCTACTGGCTTCCAAACTTTATGGATGTTTTCACATGGTCTTTGCCTTTTGTTGGGGAAAAAGGTAAATATACAAATTTGCACAACATAGCCATGACCAGTTGTGTTCCTCTAGATGTTAACATGCACAGACTGTTTTTGTAGAGAGTTCCAAAATGACAGAGGACCCATTGCCTAAGATACAAGTATCTACCTCTAGACTGAGAAGTTAGGGCTGGTACACATCAGCATTGGAGGTTGCGTTCAGAGCCTCTGTCACAGAGGTGGCAAACGGATCTGTTTCATGACGGACATTTTTTTTTTTCACTTAAAGGGTATGTCATCATTTGTGGTGCAGTGAAGACTTGCATTGCTCTCCTGACTCCTCATCCCTCTACCCCCTCCTCCCCCCACCACCTCTCCTTCCCTTTCCCCCTCCCCCCCCTTTTTTTTTTTTTCCTCTTCTTCTCCCCCATTTTCTTTTTTTTTTCTCTTCCCTCTGTCCCCCTCTTCCCTCCTCTCCTTCCCCCGCTTCTTCATCCTGATGGGTGCACGTCATGTACAGTCATGCTCTATTGTCCTCAGTCTGTTTAAACTTGGTTAAAAGTATATGCTGTTATAGAATACTTTACATTATGGAATGAGCTGTACTCTCCTGCGGGGGGACTTCCTGGCTGTCTTATGTAGACGCTTAGATACACTTTTTATAGTTCAACACTTGTTTCACACTTGTTGTTGGGAATGGTTCGGGGATCCAATGCTTCGTCCCTTTGGTAACGAGGTAGGGTGGGTAATGGGATTGGTTGGGGTGTTTTTTGTACTCTTTTTTCGAGTAAATTGCCTCTCAGTTGTTCTTCCAGCTCAATGCCGAATGATATGGGTGAGTTTACTGGTTCTTATAGCCAGACCTCGAATATCTTGCGCATGTTTCCTTCTTATATTGTCCCTATGGCGAATAACGTAATCTCTCTACTAACGTGGAACGTACGGGGATTAAACAACCGCATTAAGAGGGCCCTAGTTTTTAAATTCCTGAGAGCGCGCAAATGTGACATCGTATGCCTCCAGGAGACTCATATGATACCAGATAGGTTGCCACTGTTGAGTCGCCCTTGGATAGGTTGGTCCTATCACTCGACATTCACTAATTGTGCCAGGGGTGTCTCTATCCTAATCAATCGTACGGTCCGCTTTAGTTTAACTAGAGCGGTGGTGGATGACAGGGGAAGGTATGTTGTGCTGATATGTTCCTTATCTCATGTCCCGTTTATTATAGTGAGCATTTATGTCCCGCCGCCTTATTCTTCGGTAGTAATTAAAGAGGTCCTAGAGGTGCTTGCCTCGCATCCTTCTGTGCCGAGTATTTGGCTAGGGGATTTTAACTGCACGTGGGATAAGAGGTTAAAAGGGTATGTCATCAAAAATGACTTATCACATTTTATGTTAAACACATCTTTAAATAATTTTTTTTTTTAATTTTCTATATAGCTTTCAAAATTTTTAAAAAATATAACAATTCTGGAGCCTCTTCTCTTATAACTCTGTTTTGTGCTATTCCTCTGTTATTCCTCCTAGAAGTGTATTACTGAATCTGTCAGTTGGGTGTTTCCACTTTGCACTGTATGAAATTTTTCTAATCAGTGCTGACAGACTTAGGCCATGTCCCCACGGCACGGGTTTTCCGCCGGTTTTTCAGCTGGTTTGCGGTTTTGCAGACCGCCAGAAAAACCGGCCGAAAATGAGCACAACGGGCTTCTATGGAAAACCTGTGCAGCAGTCCCCATTGCACGGGTTTTCCGCCCGGCGGTTTTTCCGCCCTCGGGCCGGCCGCAAAACATTCTACCTGCACATTCTTCCGTCCAGTTTTCAGACAGAATATGTGCAAATGAATGGGAAGGGGGATTTCGCCCGCAATTACGGCTTGAATAAGGGGCGGGGCGCAGCTCCCCGGCCCCATAGACATGCATTATCCACGGCGCGTATCCCGTCGGGATAATGTGCATGTTACTTTCTCCCCGCCCAGCGTATTCGCCGAGCGGGGGAGGAGAGACAGAATCCACAGTTCTCTATGATTACCGTAATGACTGGGACGGATTCCAGCCTTATTGCAGCACAGTACGGCGCGCAATACGGCTGGAATCCGTGCCCAATATAAGCCGTGTGAACGGCCCTTTTGTGTGTGCAGGGACACGCCTCTTTGAAAACTGAAATGGTAACACCCATCTGACTAGGAGGAATAGCAGAAGAACAGCACAACAGAGTTATAAGAGAGGAGTGCTAAAACTCCCAACACCGCTTAAGTAAGTAGCATGGCCTAGTCCTATTCAGCTTATGAAGAGCCTGAAAACATGACTAGGGGTTTAAAGCCAAGCCAGCTGTCATGTGCAGAAAGTTGTTGCCCCTCTTCTGTGTAGAGCAGGTTTCTGACTGGCTGGGTGAGAGGCCATTATGGTGCCTCTCCCTAATGAAGAACATTACCCCTTTTGAGCTATGTCGAAAGCCTCTAACCATGATAGCTAGAAACCTGCTCTCCACTGATGAGGGGCATACCCCCCACCTCCGAAACAGCAGTCTGCAGATGCTAACTGGCTTGGCTTTAAGCTCCTAGTTATATTTCAAGGCTCTTTCATGGCTTGGATGTGATTTTAAGGGATGCTGCTTCCTATAGCTCACCCTGAAGATCTAAGTCTTTTCTTTTTGGCGCATTCATCGCTTTCCCGTCTCTTCACATCTTCTTGGTGCCTCTTCATAATGAGGAGCATTACCCCTTTTAAACTACAGGGAACACAAGTATTTACCCTGTTTCCCTGAAAATAACACAGTGTCTTATATTAATTTTTGCTCCTAAAGACGAGCTAAGACTTATTTTTAGGGGATGTCTTATTCCTCCATGAACAAGAATTCACATTTATTGTTGAACAAAAAATCAACCTGTATTAATATACTGCAGTGATTTCATCACAACATCAGCAGAAGCAGCCAAACTCTGAATTGCATCAAAAAATGCACTAGGTCTTATTTTCGGGGAAACGGGTACTAAAGATGCAGAGATTCCTGCCTTACCCTATGATATTAACCCGATTGCAGAGGTGTAACATAAAGAAGGGCCCTGTAGCTTCCTCCTTGAATGTGTTTTACTGCCTTAATTCTATGATTTCACTTTTTAATTACAACCAGCTATATGCAATGTCATTCTGTAAGAAATCAGTCTCTAAGAAAAGCATCTCCGCATTGGAAACATTAGAGACAGAAAGCACTGGGAGCTAAGGAAAAACTCACACCTAAACTGTACTGTGTGAACAGAGATTTCCTGTGCACTATAGCGGCTCTACGGCGTCGAACACCAGTACCCTGTTTTCCCGAAAATAAGACAGCGTCTTATATTAAGTTTTGCTCCTAAAGACGAGCTAAGACTTCTTTTTAGGGGATGTTTTATTTTTCCATGATCAAGAATTCTCATTTATTGTTGAACAAAACTCAACATGTATTAATACTCTGAATTGCATAAAAAAATGCACTAGGTCTTATTTTTGGGGAAACAGGGTATGATATGGACAATGTTGTGATATCTTGCTCTTCTTCTCTTCAGTTACGGAAATGCTGGTGAATATTCTCAGTATATGCTCAGATGATGAGCTGATTTCAGATGGAGAAGACACACTGGAAAGTAAGACAACTATATACACTGTTTTCTGTTTGATTGTTTTTTGTTCATATGTTCTCTCTTTTTTTTACAGCAAGACTTTTTCCATCTGTTACTTATGTTCTGGCCGATACAGACCGAGGACATGAGCTTTACACTATATCTGAACTCTGGGCATATGCATATAGATTTAATAAAAGCATTTGTGTGCCTGTTGTGTCAGCAAACAGAATTAGTATTAGAAAAACAGAGCTCTGACCCATGTAAAGGATTTTTAGAAATATTTAGAATAAATGGAATTAAACCATCCAAGGGGTTTCCCTCCATAGGATAGGTAATAAATGTCTGATCGCAGGGGCTCACAATGCTGGAACCTTCACTGATTGCTAAGATGGAGACCACGAGACCCCATTCTTCTTCACTGTGCTTGTGCAGCAATGAAGTCATTGAATGGAGCAGTGGTTGAGCCTGTGCTCTGCCTCTCCATTCAAGTCAATGGGACTGACGAGGATAGCTGAGCGTTGTATTCGGCTATTTTTATTGGCCCCATAGACTTTGAATGAAGCAGCAGTACATATGCTTAACCACTGCTCCATTTAAAGACTTCCTCGGTGTGTGAACACAGTGAGGAGGTATAGGGACCTGAGGCCCCTGTTTTAGCATTCGGTGGGACCTGAGGCCCCTGTTTTAGCATTCGGTGGGACCTGTGGCCCCTGTTTTAGGGTTTGGTGGGACCTGAGGCTCCTGTTTTAGGGTTTGGTGGGACCTGAGGCTCCTGTTTTAGGGTTTGGTGGGACCTGAGGCTCCTGTTTTAGGGTTTGGTGGGACCTGAGGCTCCTGTTTTAGGGTTTGGTGGGACCTGAGGCTCCTGTTTTAGGGTTTGGTGGGACCTGAGGCTCCTGTTTTAGCGTTCGGTGGCACCTGAGGCCCCTGTTTTAGCGTTCGGTGGCACCTGAGGCCCCTGTTTTAGCGTTCGGTGGCACCTGAGGCCCCTGTTTTAGCGTTCGGTGGCACCTGAGGCCCCTGTTTTAGCGTTCGGTGGCACCTGAGGCCCCTGTTTTAGCGTTCGGTGGCACCTGAGGCCCCTGTTTTAGCGTTCGCTGGGACCTGAGGCTCCTGTTTTAGGGTTTGGTGGGACCTGAGGCTCCTGTTTTAGGGTTTGGTGGGACTGAGGCCCCTGTTTTAGCGTTCGGTGGCACCTGAGGCACCTGTTTTAGAGTTCGGTGGCACCTGAGGCCCTGTTTTAGCGTTCGGTGGCACCTGAGGCCCTGTTTTAGCGTTCGGTGGCACCTGAGGCCCCTGTTTTAGCGTTCGGTGGAACCTGAGGCCAGTATTTTAGCGTTCGGTGGCACCTGAGGCCCGTGTTTTAGCGTTCGCTGGGACCTGAGGCTCCTGTTTTAGGGTTCGCTGGGACCTGAGGCCCTTGTTTTAGCGTTTGGTGGGACCTGAGGCCCTTGTTTTAGCGTTTGGTGGGACCTGAGGCCCCTGTTTTAGCGTTCGGTGGGACCTGAGGCTCCTGTTTTAGGGTTTGGTGGGACCTGAGGCCCTTGTTTTAGCGTTTGGTGGGACCTGAGGCCCTTGTTTTAGCGGTTGGTGGGACCTGAGGCCCCTGTTTTAGCGTTCGGTGGGACCTGAGGCTCCTGTTTTAGTATTCGGTGGGTTCAGACGTTTATCACCTATCCTGTTTATCAGTGATAAATCTGTATGATAGAAAACCTCCTTTAATGCTTATATTCTCCCAAGTGACCAGAATATCATATGTAAACCAGAGTTACCAATCATGTGTAGACGTCTGGAGAGTCCATTGAATGGAGGGGAGGGGGAGTTCTTCAACATTAGTTCCGGCACTCCTTTAAAATCCTTCATTTGCTTCTTCCAGTCTCAATAATCCTCTTGAATCAATACATAAAGCCCAGGGATATAAAAAGAGTGTGAAGGGGGGGAGGAGCGTGTGAATTTAAGGCTGCTTTTTTGTGTGTTAATATTACGGTGCTTCTGGAGTAGGGCAGGTCGGCACAGGATCACACCAGCACCAAAAAAATGGAGATCTGCCAACCTTAACGAAGGCCACGGGCATCCATGGGGGCTTTATTTAGGGTATGCACACAGTTTATGACAACCTCCATCACTAGTTGCATTTATGTTGTCATCTAATAAATTATGAAGCACAACATCTAAAAAGGTATAAAACATTGCAACTTCCCACACCGATAACCACATTCTTCTTCTCGAAATATTACGATGTGCCGGCCTAGATAAAACAGGAGGTTGTGCAATGTAGCGGAATCTACACCCCCAACATTTAGATATTAGAGTCATTTATCAACTGTCTTCCTGTTTCCTTCTAGGTGGAGCTTCTGTACGTAAAGAGATTATTCGCAACAAGATCCGAGCGATTGGGAAGATGGCGCGCGTATTCTCTGTACTCAGGTGATCTGCTCGGAGGATCAGAACTCCTCTGATCTTCCTATACATGTCATACACTGCACAACACCACTGACTGCTGCACAAACGGACAGCACTAACAAAAATGGTTCCACAACGATCGTATGTAGATCAGTAGAAAAAAAATTGCTCCACCCAAACCAGTTTGCTTGAGAACAATTTTTTTTCTCTTTTTTTTCCTTCAAGTGTTGATCTAAGTTCATACTTACCAACTCTCCCTGATCGTCAGGGAGACTACCTAAAAAGGTGGAGTCCTCCCGGGCTCCCTGAAGTGTTGGTAAATCTCCTGCTATGGTAGGTTTGCCACCAATCTGGTAAACCACCGGCAAGGACTGTTTTACTGCCAGGGGGCCAGTGCCGGTATTTTATTTGTACCGGCCATATCAAGTACTGGTAACTTTTAGAATACACTCTTGGGCATGCTTACTAGGGTATATCCACATGGCTTATTTGGACGCTGTTTGGATGCTGATTTTTCAGTACCCAAAACAGCATCAAAACCTCACCTGAAACGCTTTTCCAGAAGAGGTTTTGAAGAGGTTTTGGATGAGGCTTTGGACAAGGTTTCCACCCATACACATTAATAGCCAGGGCAAAAACCGTGCCAAAAACACTCCAAAAACATGCCACGCACTATATACACTAGTGCAGCACATATGGCTGGAAGGGGGCCAAACATAGTCACAAGTTGACAATGTTTGGTTGGTTTTAGCCTCAGCCTACATGGCAGCTAAACCACTTTATACATCTGAGGACTTTCTTACTGGCTGTGGGTTTCTCTTTCGTGGTGGTGACAGGGTGAAGCATCATGAGACGCAGCCCTGACATCTCTTGGTGCAGAGGGACCACATTGTATCTCGGCTCTGAAGGAAAGCTGATTGATGTGCTGTTACCCAGCTTGGATGCTGGTTAGGAGATCCAATGCCATTGTAAAGCTGAAGGACATCACATCCCCTATCAGCTTCCCTCCAAAGCGGTTACACAGATGTGACAAGGGGGTGTGACTTTATGCAAAAGAGGGTGTGTCATGTAAAACAGGGGGTGTGGCCGACTCAAACCATCAAGGCGGCAAGCTGCAATTCAAAATCTCCCTGAAGGCCATTTCCAAAAGTTGGCAAGTATGCCTAAGTTTATTGTAGTAGACTGTAGGGTAGGAGAATGGGGGTTTACTATACTATAACTATTTGTTATCTGACCTCTGCTATTTCATCTCCAGGGAGGAAAGTGAGAGTGTGCTGACATTGAAAGGCCTGACACCCACCGGAACGCTTCCCCAGGGGGTACTGTCTGGAGGGAGACAGACTCTGCAGAGCGGTAACGTTTTCTGTTGTTTTGTCTTGTCCTTATTGCAGTCATTGTGCCAGCGTGTGCGGAGCACAGAAATACAGTGTGGAGCCACATACTACTAGATTCATATAGAGCGTAGAGATAATAGACTGGGAAAGGAATCGACTCCAAACCTAGACAAAGTAATGACTCGATAGCAGACGCCCCACTGGTAGTTCAGCCTTTCAGCAACAGATCATCCCATCACTTTTAATCCTTATGATAGAAACTCCTAGACTAAATCTCCACTGCACACAAACGTTTCAGCATTTTGTACAATTGTAGAGATGTCCCGTAGACTTCTATAGTAAAAATGTCCTGTTGTGTCCACAGAACGTCTCTTTTTTTGCTCGTTTTATTTGCTAGTCGTCTTTTGAGACATGGTGCAAAAACAACAGAGCAGAAAATTTACTATTGGAGTCTATGGAAAGCGCTGGATGGTTTTTGCACATTTTTTGGGTCATTTTCTGTAGAAATACACAGCAAATCTAATGCTGTGCATTTCTGCAAAAAAAAACCGCACCAAAAAACACGCGCAAAATAGCGAAAACGTGCAAAAACCACAAAACGCGCAAAAAAAAAAAGAATGTTTTTTCAGCAGCTTTTGACAGACAGTGGACAAAATCTCAGTTTTATGAATGTTTTTAGGATTTTGTTTTCAGGTCGTTTTTTTGTCCACTGCCGTGTAGACACAGGACGACATGTCCCAACTCACCAACACCAGTTTTTGGTCTATTTTGTGCCAAAGCCACTTTTGACACCATATTCTTGTTGTAAATTAACTGTTGTACACCAAAACTAGGTGCATTATACGCTGGGCACGACCCTTTGTAAAGCGCCTAAATATGGTGCACTGTGCGCCCCCGTCACGCAATGCGCCCATTAAGGTGCATTACATATGTTATGCGCCTCCATCGGGCAATGCGCCGCGATAGACGCATTACATATACTACCAATGATATGCTATGCGCGCGAGTTGCGCAATGCTCCTTTTTTAATGCGATGCGCCTTTTTCGGCGCATTAAGGTATTCCTGGCGCCAGATTTTAGAAAGTATAGGACATTCAGGCGCATTTTACACTGATTTAATGTGCCGAAAACTGGTATAGATGCGCCACTTTTCGGACATGTCGCCCATAGTCTTAATGTTGTATACTAGTCTAAAGTCGGTGCTATCATGGAGCTACAAGAGGGCGTGTGTACGGCTGGCATAGTGGGCATCATGGTAAATACTGGATCTGTGTCTGGTTACATAGAGGGGGTTCGTACGTGTATCTAGCATAGTCCTTATATGAGAGAAATGGTGTGAGGAATGTTCCTCCTCATCCTCTGCGCCTCTCACAAGTCTGCACAGGTAGCACTCGGGTACAATGATATGTTGTGCTGGAGGATGTCACAATACTGAGCTCTGTATTCCTGAGGATGAACCGGAATAACCCGTCAGGATCGGCATGACAAATTCCTAGGTTTTTCCTTCTCAGCATGCTCTTACTGTAGAAAGGAATACAGTCCTCTTTACATAGTATGTTTCTTACTATGAGTGTCCGATAATCTGCACAGTTTATAATAGCAGAAAACTGTAAATTGTATTCTCAGCAGTTTCCTAAAATAATATCGTTACGTGAATCTCTCAACGAGCAGGAGCAATACGGCTTCCACCCCTGCAGCAATGTCATTCCCTGGAGGCCCTTACAGCAGCCCGTGTCCTGTCAGTGGATGGACTGCTCCCACATTTCCATTCTATGTACCTGGAGTACCTCCCCATAACGCATATATAGATGGTTATGACTGTAAATCATCAGCTCCCTGCATACCGGACCTCCTGTGTGTAAGCAGTGATTGCCCTGCCACAAAGATATGACTCCAGGACTAATATGTCCAAGGTTATCCGGAGCGTGTTGGCAAATATTACATACACCGCCTTAGGGAAGCCCTTCAAAGAATTGTGCCTGGAGTTTCTTATCCTCATTATGTGCATAGGATGTGATGTGACCCAGATGTACATCTCATGCATTGTCCTTCTCTTTCCCCAATACAGCTACGGAAGAAGCCGTGGAGGCACAAGAAGGTAAAGTACAAGCTGCCTGGAGCAGCAGCTAACCAAACTGACACACGAGGGTGCTATGCTAACATGAAATGTGTGTATGTCTGCTGGTGCAACTGGATAGCCACCGAGAGGTGCTTCTGCAGAAGAGCTGATTTGCAGAGCTAAATATAAGTAAACCTGTATTACTAGGCCGGCATATTCTACCCTGTTATTGCATTGTTAGCGAATTTCTTACACTATCCATAATGGCTGCAATAGAATTAAGTGCAAAAACGGAACCTGCAATACGCTCATCCTCCATTGCATTGGTATTCCTTCATTGAAGCAGGGGAGTCACAGTATATATATAATAATATATATATATATATAAATATATATATATATATAATACTGTGTCTCCCTGCTTCAATGAAGGAATACCAATGCAATGGAGGATGAGCGTATTGCAGGTTCCGTTTTGCACTTAATTCTATTGCAGCCATTATGGATAGTGTAAAAAATTTATATATATATATATTTATTTATTTATTTATTTTTTAACCCCTTAAGCCGAACGCCTAAAAAGTAGTTCTTGCCTCAACAGTTGTAACTTTTATTTTTTCAATGACGCAGTTGTATGAGGCCTCGTTTTATTCGAGACCAGTTGTTCTTTATGGGGGAATAGTTTAAGTTGACTTATAAATAATTGCAGAATTTTTTTTAAATGTTTTAATTTTTGGGGTTTTTTTTAAAAAAAATTTTTTTTTTGCACCATTCAGATTTCACACTTAACTCATTAGATTAATTATACAGGTTATTACGGCCATGTGGATACCTAATGTGTAGGTTTTTTTGTGTGTGCAATGTATGCACAATTATTTTTTATTAAATATTTTGTATTTAATTTTTTTTTTATACTTGTGTTTTTTTTATTTATTTATTTTAAATTCCATGAAGGGAGAACTGTTTTCCTTTTTTTTGTGTTTTTTTACACTTAGTAATATATTAGCATATTCATATATGCGAATACATTGTAATCTGTGTCAGTCTGACACAGGCAGTGATCAGGACAGCAGACAGTCTGCCCTGATCACTGGCTTATTGCACAGACAACTCTGGGGCCACTCTAGGTCCCCAGGGCTGACTGTGCAGCCATTCCCCGGGCTCTATCGGGTCACCGGATGTTCCGATCACCCGACAAAGCAGGGGAACCCTTTGATTGTGCTGCGGTGACGATCCGCGGCAATCAAAGGTTTAAAGCACCGGGGAGCGGAGGTTCGCAGGAGATGCTCTGGGAACAGGGCTGTGTAGTACAGCCCCGATCTCAGCGCTGCTGCGGCACCGGGCACCACAAACTCTGATGTTTGCAGCGACATCTAAAGATGTCGCTGCAGACGAATGATCTGAAATGCCCAACACCAAAAGACGGTTCATGGTCGTTAAGGAGTTAATGGACAACTCTTTAGGCCCTGTTCACACGGCTTATTCACGCCGGATTTGCGAGCCGGATTGCGCTCGCAATTCCGGCTTGAATAAGGGGCGGGGCGGGGGCCCCATAGACTTCCATTATCCACGGCGCGTATTGCGCCTGGATAATGTGCATGTCACTTTCTCCCCGCCCGGTGGATTCGCCGAGCGGGGAAAGGCGACGGAATCTACTGTTCTCTATGAGAGCAGTGGATTACCGTAATGACTCCGACGGATTGGCGCCGTACTGCAGCGCAAATCTAGCGCGGAGTACGGCGCCAATCCGCGCCCAAATAAGCCGTGTGAACACAGCCTTAAGGTGCATTTTATCCCATCCTTTTTTTTGTCAAGTTTTGTCACTATGGCCTCCATTAGACTCCTCCAGCTTCTGCAGAACAAGTGATACATATATTATAGCAAGGGGCATATTCTGCAGTGTTGGAAGTCACCAATGACTAATGTCACTAGTTACCCACTTTCCTAGTACCCTACATAACTTATGAACAGCGGACAGATATTTAATTGGTTTTTCTCATCACTGTTCCTTGTTCCCCCCACAGCTGTCCGAGGTTTCTCTCCCCAGCACAAGATCCGCAGCTTTGAAGAAGCCAGGGGGCTAGATCGAATCAATGAGCGCATGCCACCTCGCCGTCCCACCTCCCCTCAAGACATCAATCTGAACTCAGCCGACAAGAACAGTAACAGGAGCCAGCAGTGACACCGCCGTCAGCATTGCCCATGGTTTCATCCACCACCTCCACCAACACATGCTCGAGGGCAGGACTCTCTAACCAGGCCAACATAAATACCATGTACACACGGTTCTACTTCTGAGACCCATACATTTCCATCATGCTGCTCTAGCTACATTTACAAAAGTACCATAATCATGTACACAAGTGATAGTATTCGCCACTCCTCCTCCAGGTATGTATATGAATATAGGGTCCATACATAAATCATGACACTCTAAATCCATACAGACTAATCCATATATACACATACAGACACATACTTTGTAACACACAATTTGCGATCATACACACACTGAGCTGGTCTGTCCTCCAGTTTGTATCCTCTTTGTAAATGTTATTTGCGTTCTATATATATATATATTTATACATGTGTAATATAAATACCCTGTTTTTTAACGTAGGGGTCGTCTAGCGGCAGCAGCTGCAGTATTGTACCATATTACCAGGGCCAGTTCGCAGCGTCCCCTCCTGCAGAGCCACCTGCACTGCACCCAGGTACAGATTGAACTATCTGCTATCTACCCAGTATGGCAGGCCACACCGCTTCATGCGCTAATCATGGCTTAGTTGTTTTATCAGGAAATTGGAGATCTTTTTACCGAAAGTAAGAACATCACCAAATGCTCTGATAAATGCAGAGACTGATTCTGCCCCAGGTCTGCCAATGAAGTACCCACTGCGGCTTAAAAATTTTTGAACCTTTTAGAATTTTTTATATTGCTGCTTAAATTTGACCTAAAACCACATCAGATTTGCAAACAAGTGCGTAAAGAACCAAATCAAGCAAACGAGTCGAAAATATTAGATTTTGGTCAATCTATTGAGGAAAATGATCTAATATCACATCTATTATGAGTGGCAAAAGTATGTGAACCTTTGCTTTCAGCACCTGGTATGACCCCCTTATGCAGCAATAACTGCATTTAAGTGTTCATGGTAATGGTTCATTAGTCCGGCACATCAGGTTGGAGGAATTTTAGCCCGTTCTTCCATACAAAACAGTTGTTGATGGGTTTCCGTCCACGAACTGTTCGCTTCAGGTCCTTCCACAACATTTCTATTAGATTAAGCTCAGGACTTTGACTAGGCCAGTCCAACATTTTAAAGGGGTTGTCTCACTACAAAGATTATATTTCAGCATGTAGGGAATGGTAAATGAAGACTTTTTCCAAATATATTGATATTGCTTTAGTCAGAAGATTAGAGAGATTTTATCTGCTCCGAGTGCACACAGGGTTCTCTGGTTACTGTTCATATCTCCCTTCCTGATTAGACAGAGAGCAGGGAGTGACGTCACCGGGACGGACTGCAGCTTTGTTCTGAAATCACCGGGAAGGACTGCAGCTTTGCTCTGACGTCACCGGGACGGACTGCAGCTTGCTCTGACGTCACCGGGACGGACTGCAGCTTTGCTCTACTGGAGGCCAGTTCACCAGGGAACTGTAGGGACTGCAGCTTTGCTCTGACGTCACCGGGACGGACTGCAGCTTTGCTCTGACGTCACCGGGACGGACTGCAGCTTTGCTCTGACGTCACCGGGACGGACTGCAGCTTTGCTCTGAAGCTTTCTGCACTATAGATTACATCTCCTGCAGTCATGTCAATGCAATTAGAAGAGCTGTGAGTACAGAGCTGATATGCTATTCACTGTTTTAAAACTACTACAGTCTAACCAGGAAGTATGAAAAAGTCTGAAGCTGCCTGTGGCTCTCGGTATTAGATGCTAGAGCTGCAGGACACCAGGTAGAGACAATGGCAGAGACACTGGCGAGCTTGACACCATAAAGGCTTTAATCCAGAGGCAAGGCTTTGGAAAAGATATCTGACCCTAATTAACTCTCCCAAATCTTTCCCTAGACCTGGCCCTACTGCTGTCCCTGACACCAGGCCTTCTGATACTACCCTATTCCTGAGAGATCCCTAATAATTGTCCCTAAGCTACAATTGACTCTGATACAACAAGCTAGCTCCAAACAGGATCCATGACACAGAGCAACTAAAGAAGAACCACAAATACAAGCGAAACCCAGGTCACTAAATAAATAGGTAAGCAAGCTTAACAGATTACTAGATACAATCACTGGTAATGGACCAAACAGACCAGCTGAACCAGCAATTTTCTTTTTGGCTTTCTTCCTGCAATCCTGCCATGTACACCATTGTTGATCAGTGTCCTGGTGGTAGACTTGGGTTTCTTTTTGACCTCACAGATTATTACACGCCTTGCTCCTGGCCTGATCTTTGTTGGTTGTCCGCTCCTTGTTCAGGGTAATATTGGTCCTGAATTTCCTCCATTTGTACACAGTCTGTCAGACTGTAGATTGGAGTCCAAAGTCTTTTAGAATGGTTTTGTAACCTGTTCCAGCCTGATGAGCATCAACAACTCTACTTACCTACATTCAGGAAATGCGTGAAAATCTGATGTAGTTTTAAAAGTCACGTTTATGCAGAAATATAGAAAATTCTGAAGGATTCACAAAGTTTCAAACATCAATGTAATAACCCACCCACCCTGAGAGGTTGCAGAGGTTACATGGCATGTCCAAGTGAAGTGAAACCACTCCGGGGTACATTCATATATTGTACTGAACACAAGAACAAACAGCTCTGTCATGGGTGACTCTTTAATCTGATTGCACTGCCGTGGGTGGCTCTGCACACGTAGGTTGCGCTGCAGTTGTTGCTCTGCAGTGTGTCGCTGCTCTCTCAAGCACTAATAATCATATATGAGAGAGATCACTGATTTTGGGGTTTATTTTGGAGGGGTTATGCTGAACCCTGAACACTCCTGAACACCTATCCATCTCCCCACCCCCCAGGGCACATCCATTATATTAAGGGAGTGCATTTAGGGCTATCTACATAGGAAACCTTTGTACAACAAGGGCTTGAGGTGACACAAAGTCGTATCTTTAGTGTGGCACTCAGATTTTGGGCTCCCTATTGACCAGGGACCCACACTGCCATTGCAATAAGGCACTCAGGAGTTGGGTTACCTTCAGACAATCTCATTTTCAGCACATCTCCTGCAGGGTCTTTAAAGCACCATGGAAGAGCCACATTATGGCTGCCTGGGTCCTCCGGTGCCTCTAGCGATGAATAGCACAATAAACTCTTTCACTGCTCCCATCTGTACGAGTTTTATTTTGATGGCCCACTCGGAGGGAGTCGGAGGTGCACTCATTTCTCTACACCCCTTCCTCATTTTTTTCTTCTCTTGATTCTTTCTTCTCTTCATTAAGTCTATGATTTGCTGAGTTGTCTTGTATTAAAAAGGAGGAAATGTTTTTAAAAAAGTTAATGATTTTTTTTTCCACAAGAGATTGGGAGAAAAAAAATGTTCAGATTAAATTGCAAAATAGGTAATCAAAGCGTCATTTGTTTTATTCTTGTAAGTGTTTTCTCTAAACAAATCGAGGTGTAACTAAATGGCATTGGATGGGAGGAGCACTGTATACTCAGACCCAGTGTGCATTTGGCCCGGAGTGTGCTTTGGCATTGGTGCATGTTGGCATCAATGGAGGTGGGACTGTATGACGTCAGGCGGGGGTGTGCACTGTATGGCATCAGATGGTAGTGTGCGTTGTATGGCATCAGATGGGAGTGTGCGCTGTATGGCATCAGATGGGAGTGTGCGTTGTATGGCATCAGATGGGAGTGTGCACTGTATGGCATCAAGGGAGTGTGCCTGTATGGCTCGATGGAGTGGGGCCTTTTTATGGGAAAGGGATTCCTGTAGGCGTCAAAGGGGTGTGCGCTGTTGGGGTCAGATGGGGTGGCCTGTATGGCTCAATGAGTTCCGTAGGCCAGATAGTGTCGCGAAAGCTCAGATGGGGGGCCTGTAGGGCATCAAGGGGATGTGCGTGTATGGCATCAGATGGGTGTGTATGGCATCAGAGGAGTGTGCCTGTTGGGGTCAGATGGGGGTGTGCCGTATGTGTCGAGGGGGGTGTCCTGATGTGCAGATGGGAGTGTGCCTGTAGGGTGTCAATGGGGGTGGCGCTGTTGGTGTGATGGGAGTGTGCGCTGTTGCTCAGAGGGGGTTGCCTTATGGCCAATGGGAGTTCGCTGAGGATAAAGGGGGAGTTGCGTGTATGGCATAAAGGGGGTGTGCGCTGTATGGCTCAAGGGGGGTTTGCGCTGTAGGGGTCAGGGGAGTGTGCGCTGTATGGCATCAGATGGGAGGGCGCGTATGGCATAATGGGAGGTGGTTGTATGGATCAGAGGGGATGTGCGCTGTAGGGGCTCAGTGGGATGTGCGTTGTAGGGACAATGTGTGCCTGTAGGCATCAGAGGGAGTTCGCTGTATGGGTCGTGGGGTTTGCCTGATGGGTCAGTGGGGGTTGGCCTGTATGGGTCGATGGGGGGGGCCTGAAAATGGTCAATGGGAGTGTCCCCCTGAGGGGCCAGATGGGAGTGTCCGCGTATGGCTCTTGTGTTCTTATGAATAACACAGGTGCGTCTAGGGCCTCGGGTGTTGGTGGGGCGCTGTAGGCAAAAGGAGGTGGTGGTCCTGTATGGCATCGGGCCAAAAGGGTGTACTGTATGACGTTTTGGTTGGCATATAGGGCATCAGACGGGAAACCCATAGGGCATTGAATGAAAATGTGCACTGTGGTAAAGGGGCAGTGTGCGCTGTGTGTAATCATATGCCAGAGTGCGCTGTATGGCCTAAGACACAAGTGCATGTTGTATGGCATCAGACCATTTGCGCTTTTTTGTATGGTTGTAAAAAGTGAAGGAATTTGAATAAAGTAGAAACACCCATTAAATGGTAATTTACTATAGAGTTTGCAATATCATATTTCCTAAAAGTACAAGCAGAATTGACCCCTCCATATATCTTATATGGCCATTTTCACAAAACCCCTTCTACTTAATTTCAGACCCTTTATTTCAGCAAGGGCAATGAGGGGTCTAGCAGACTCTTCAGAGCTGCTCTCCTGGTATACCACTACTTGCCCTGCAGTATCTGTGGCAGCTGTTTGCCAGGAGTCTCTTGCCAGCTGGTAACTGGTGTGCATTTACATATACCACTGTGTATAATCTACTTCAGGGCAAGAAACAAGCAAGAAAGCAAGCTGACCCCCCCCCCCCCCCCCCCCACAGGCCGAACAAAATCCGCCTCAGCCGCCAGAGAGAACAGATAAATGCAGCAATTTATACATTATTAATGGCGACATGCTGAGCATACTGAACAACACAGGCTGCTTTGATCAGTGTGAATTTTTTTTCATGGTCCATTTACTGCAAGACACCATTATGTACTTACTACACTAAGTAGAGATGATTAAAGGGCCTTCCAGGACTGCAATTGTGATGGTCTAACCTTAGGACAGACATTAATATATTAGCAGAGGTCCAAAGGGGATGAAGCGCTCTGTTGGGTGTCACTTCCCCTGTCAAAGCTCAACTGACACAGCGCCCTGCTTTTGGTAGTGGCGGTGCCCGGTACTGCAGCTAAGTCCCATTCACATGAGTAGGACAGAGCACCAATACCGGGCACCGCCACTAAAGAAGCGCTGTCTCTCACTACAAGGATTTGCTTTTTACGTTAAAGATCTTGTAAAAAAAAACAATTCACTTTGTAATACGTGTCCATTAACAGTCTCTTACCTATTCCTAGATATCCCCTCTTGTATGGGCTGCATCAGCTCCTCATGTCGCTATAGCTACAGACCTGTTTGATCTATCCTGATAGGCTGCCAGCAAATGGTTGCTATAGCTACAGACCTGGCTTCTACTGCAGCCTAATGGAAGCCAGTAAACACGCCCCTGAATTCAAAATAAAACCAAGAAAACAAGACTGTGGTAAGATTAATCAATGTAGTGAGACAACCCCTTTAAACAGCAGGCCTAAAAGGACCAGTTAATTTTTCAGTTTTTGCCTTCCTATGTTTCAGTAGTAACCTTTTTATTTTTTCAGTAACACAACTGTATAAGGCCTTGCTGTATTGTTTTTTTTTAGCTTAGGTTGTGGATACATATAAATTACTGTGTGATTTTTAAATAAAATGTTTTTCATCATGAATTTAATTTTATTATTTTTTTTACACCATTCACACTTCTCCCTAAATAACCTGCTAAATTAATTCTACAAGTCATTACGGTTGTGTGAATACTTATTATGTGTATGAGGTTTTTTGTATAATATTTGCAGAATTATGATAAGTATTTTTTCATTATTGGTTTAATTTTTTTTTCTCTACTAACATATTATATACAATCCAGGAGGAAGAAAAAAAGAGATGGACCGCACATCCACTTACCATACGTTGATCTATTACTTCTCAGCAAAAAAAAATTCAGAAATAAACATGAGGTTCTTAGTCTACTTTTTGATCAAATGGTATAAGCCCACTTAGTCTACTTTTTTATACTACATTTTATTTATAGTGTTATTTATGCTGTATCAGCATGACACAGGCTGCTGTTAGGGCAAAACAAAACAGGTTCTACACAAACAGCTCTGTGGTTACTCTAGGTCCACAGGGCTGGCTTTGAATACTATCCCCAGGATCCATCATGCACAGGGAAACTTGGTAAGCTTATCAGGCAGGGGAATCTCTTGATCTTGCTAAGGTCTCAGCAGGTGATTAAGGGGTTAAATTAGGGTTTGTTCACTCGGCTGATGTAAAACGCTGAATATGTACAGGTCTCCGCATAACCTCTCCCCTCCATAGATCTCAGCCTTAATCTCCAGATACCTCCCCTCACGCAATCTCCGCTCCTCACAGGACCTTCTTCTCTGCTCTCCTCTTATCAGCTCCTCACGCAACCGTCCCCAAGATTTCTCCCGTGCTTCCCAAACACTCTGGAACTAATTGCCCCAACACATCAGATTCTCCTCCACTTTCACCAGTCTTAAACCCAACCTGAAAATCCATCTCTTAAGGAGCCTATAACCTACAATAACCCGCCTGCGCCTACACCCTCCATAAACATGTCTGCCCCCCACCTTCTGTCTCTTTCCTCCCTCCTTGTAAATTGTAATCCTTCATGAGCAGGTTCCTCTCTCACTCTATACCAATTGTAATTCATTTATCATTGCCATTGTTTGACTTATTTATGTACCAGTATGTAACCCACCTCCCCCCTCGAATGTACAGCACTATAGAATGAATGGCGCACTAAAAAAAATAATAGTAATAGAGAGCCAGGGTTAACGACCAGATTTCAGTTCGATATGAAAACTTTCTAGTTAGAGGTTAGCTGTACTAATAAAAGACTACAAAGAG